>CM067542.1:8975000-9267500 GCA_034509755.1 Anisodus tanguticus | reverse complement strand
AAAATAAAGATAAGGTAAATTTAATATGTTTAAACTCTTAAGGAGTAAAATACCATAAAGCAAAATAAAGCCTTTGAAACAATATTTTGAAAAATATTGGTAACACCTTAAGAAGAAAGATTAAGGTCTATTTAATATGTTTAAACTCTAAAAAAAGTTAGACTGATGCGCTAAGCTCTTTCTATGCGCGTAATCTATTTAATATGTTTAAACTATAAGGAGGAAAATATCATAAAGTAAAATAAAGCTCAGAAACAACATTTTAAAAAATGCTGGAGTCTTTTACCCGAACAAACAAAAAGAGTAACAACACTATCTTTATAATATAACCAAGCCACATAAGGTAATATTAAAAAATGCTTCTCTCAACTGTGTTAACAAAAATTATATTAACAGTGATAGCAAATAATTATTCTTTTCATTCATAATCTAACAATTGCTTAGCTGCGTTCAATAACTAAATAAATCCATTTAATACATGTGTAAAATTAAACTGGGGAAGTGTTCTTTTTGAATTGTAAAATTATCTCTAATCATCTAAAGGAGTTAATTTTTTGAAATTAATTTAATATTAGATTAATTAAATCAAATAAAGAAAATCCAACCTTTTTTCTTTTGATACATTAACTTATTTTGAGGGACTAAATTAGTCTTGAAAAATAAAGTATAGTTGAGGGAGCTCCATATATATATATATATATATATATATATATATATATATATAGGTGTGTGTGTACAAAGTTTCAGCAGAAGCAAAACATGGCGGAAGAAGAAGAAATAGAAGCACTACAAGCTGTATATGGCGATGATTGTTTAGTCCTACAAACTTATCCTCCTTCTTTTCATCTTCATATCAAACCTCGTACTGCCGATGACTCTTCTCAACAGGTTCATTCTCTTTACCCAAATTATTTGTTTATTTTGTTTTCACAATGAAAATTCGATTATTGAATCAGCTAATTGATCTTTGTGATGGAATCTTTATATTTAGTGCGTGTATGATTGCAGTATAATTCGTCTGTGTTCGAGGATTTGGGCTAACGAATATCCTGAATTTGAAAAAAATTAGATTGGGAGTGCTGTTAAGAGAATTATGATTTGGGGGAAGCTGGAAAGATTCTTTTTTGTTAATGAATTTGTTGTTAAGTTGTTAATTGTGATACGAACTTTAGGAGAATGACACCCTGAAAGCTAGCTATTGAGAGTGAGAGTTCAATGCCGTATAGACCCCAAATTGAAATCGGGTACTTCTCTATTTGTGGGTATCAAAGAGTACCCGCAGCTGCTACCCTAGGGTGTGCGCAGGGTAAACCTCACTCTTGTGCAATAGCCCGCAAACCACACAACAGAAATAATCCGCACTAGGAAAGCCCCGTGCGATGAGCTCGATCCAAAAGACAAATGCCCTACTGTCATAGGTAGGGAGTTTCAAACTTGAGACCTCCATTGTGGAAGTCCCATGCTCAACCAACTGAGCCACCCTTGCGGGTATTTGTGGGTATCATCCTTGCGTAGCTGTTATGCTAATCTTCCATGTCTCATTCCTTCCAATGTTAACTATGTGTCCCCAGTGACTGAAATCCTGAACTTCCAATGTGGATCCAAGTCCTATTCCTTCAATTAGGATTCACATAACTACTTGAAATGAATCTCGAAAGTACAGCTGCTAAAAGCTCCAAAAACAGAGCTGTATAAAAGAAGGAAAAAATCTATGATGGAAAAGGAAATATTAATGAAATGGAAGAGAACTTGGAAGAAATAAAGAAGAAAATGGGAAAAGTTCATTCATTATCAGACTCGGAAAAGTACAAATGGCAAATGTTCATTTATCATCATGATGGGGGAAAAGTATAAAGGACCTTGAATGTACATAGACTCTTCTCTCTGCTCTAGCTACCTTCTTGATAAGGATGTCTGCAATCTAACAACCCAAAGTATGGGGGCGGGGCTAATTGTGAAATATGGAAACTACAGTAAGTTATCTTCCACTTATGCTAGCAAGCCTTGTAAATCATAGTTGAGTACAAATTTTAGAGCCTTATGTACCACTTACAATCACAGTATAATGATGGTAATATGCAACTAATTCCCTTTTAATTCAGATTGCTAATTTGTCATTGCGCATTTGGTTTTCTCTATATTACCATTTTCTCAATGTTTCTAAGAGCGAAAAGCACAACAAATTGCACAGGGTTTGAAGGGGAAGCATTTAATGAAGTGCACGCAAAATTTATGAAAAACTAAACTATACTATCTACGTGTAATTAAATAACTGATTTTAATATCCCATCTACAATATTGTTGATATTAATCCAACTCCTCAAAGTTGACATTCAAAGAACCGATTGCTTCTCATTGGGATCACTTTGCACATCATCATTTGAAGTACACTTCTCTAAAGTGCCTGGCTTCTCCGATAAGGCGATAATCCTCGCTTAGCATCACTATCGTTCTGAGCAACAAATAGATAAATATAATAACACGGGGTTTCTCGTTAGTTGTTGGTCTGAACTCCAATAGTTTCTATCAATTTTTTTCTGGTGCATTTATCTTTGTCTGTTTATCTTTGCTCTTCAGTTGTCACCCTGTGTTATCAAAAGCGAAAAGCGCAAAAAAAAAGCTCTAAGATCCGTTGGGGCTCTAAGCACAAAGCACAAATAGAGTGTGGGCTTTAATGGAAAAAGGCGTAAATGGAGAAAAAATACAAATACTTATGTTTAGTCCAAGACTAATAATAATAAGCACGTATAACAAATTTATGGACAAAGAAATTGAAAAAAAAAATTACGATAAAGTGAAATATCAATTATTTAGTATTGCCTCTTCAGGAGATGCTTATTGGCGAGGAAAAGTATGTCTTAGAGCCTTGATGACGATACTGAAGCGAACATTAAGCGAGGCGAAGCACTCAACATGTTTTGCTCTTCGCTCAGGGCTTAAGCGCGCTTTAAGCACACCTTTGACAACACTGTTGTCACCTATTATAATTGGTTCACATCTTCTAAGGTTCATTTATTTTTAATTCTCCTTTCTATGCAGCCATTGGAACTGTGTTCTTAAACTTTATCTTGCTTCTCCATATTCTTTCGCAATTTAGATTGAATGCCTTCCAAATTTGTCATCGGTCACCTTCATAAGAAACTTTATGGCAAGTAGGAACACGGCGGAATTCAGAGGTATCATCTATCATGGGGAACTAGATTTAGATGTTGATACTATAACATGTGTTGTCCAAGTTCCAAAGCTACAAGAACTGGTTTAGGAGTAGTTCGTGTTTCCTAAGGCTGTCAATATTAACTGATATCTTCAAACAAATCTGATGAAGTGGCACTATACCTGACAATTATTTTTCTTCATTGATTTTCTGGTTACTTTTCCTATTGTATTATGTTGTATGTTGCTATAGAGAATAGTTTCAATTTAACTTTCTCCTGTCTTGCAGTTTGTGGAAGCAGTCATTGGGATTCAGGCTGGTCCAAAGGTACTCTTTCACTGTGATCACTTCTCTTTTTTGAGGTGATTGATTACCATTTATGTTTTCAAATTTCATGTCCTTTTTTATCTGATAGCTTTGTGCAATCCCACCCACTCTTGCGTCCCATGGCATACTTGTATGATTAGACAGGCTTGAAATATCTTTCCTGCACTGATATAATTATTTTGGCAGTATCCTGACGAGCCACCTGCTATCAGAATTGTTGATTCCAAGGGCGTTGATGAGCAAAGGCAAAAACAATTGATAAGTTGTATTTCAGAAAGGGCTTGTGAACTCTCCTCGTGTCTAATGCTTGTAGCACTTTGTGAGGTAACCATTGCACTGTTGAGATCCAGTTCTGTGATTAATGAAAATCTTCATTAGAATACCTAGTTTTTACTAAAACCTAGCAGCAGAATCTGGAGAGTCACAATACCATGAATAACTACATAGTCAGGATCCAGATTCCAGATAAACTGAGAAGAGAGAGGGAGAATTCCAGATTCCAGTTTAGTTTTTATGCTAATAACTAAACTCTTTTATTTCAAGAATACGAATTTACATCAGGGACTCACATATATGAGCAATAAGCTGATAACAACCAAGACATTGTGTTGCTAGATAGTCCAAATAATTATTAGAATTTTAGAAGGGGGCTTAATCTCTGGAAAATTGATCCTCTGAATGTATTACTAGGAAGCAGTGGAGCGGCTTTCCAGTATGAATCACCCTGATGGAGAGTGTCCTTTGTGCTTGTATCCATTAGTTGATGAAGATGAAGGCAGCTCTGCGCCATTTATGAAACTGATGTCATGTTTTCATTGCTTTCATTGGTAAATTGTGTTGGTAGTACCTTCTTTTGTTATGATTAGTTTGCCCACTGGCTGGAAGATGCGTGGTTGCAACTTTGAACTCATTTATTTTTTGTTTTTCTTACTGCTGCAGTGAGTGCATCATCAGATGGTGGAATTGGCTTGAACTACTAAAAGAATCTGATACCCCTACAGCTTCTGGTTCTGCTTCATCTTCTGGCAATATCAAGGATCAGGATGGTTCGTTCCGATGAAAGTGATGCCTTATGATTTGAATTGTTTTATAGCATACTCCATATTCTTCTCCTGCTCTGACTAGATTCGGTAAAGGTTACCTGGAGTTTATTGGCAAGCAAGATAGGTCTTTTAGGATGACTTTTCATTAAAGTTAGACCCTTTTACTCCTTAACCTCCCCCCCCCCCCCACTCACCCACACGCAAAGAAAAAAAAGAAGGCAAAAGAAAGACAGTAGGATTGACAGATGCATAGAAAGTGCTATGGTTAACCAATCACTTGAGTTCAACGATGTGTCATGGCAACTTATCCAAGGGACCTGGTCTTTTTTTTTTTGCCCAATTCACCTGACTAATGAAATTCTGTAGAAGTAATTCATGTATTAACATACTCTCTGCATACCGGGTCTAGTTGCAAGAGTAATAGTACTTCCACTTGTTTCATTAGAACAAGTATTTGCATCATTTGGTCTAAGAGGCTCTGCGTCCACCAACCTAGGGGCTAAGGAGATCCCTGTCTCTTCATTCTGCAGAGAAGTTAAGGTTCTTATTTGAGCCTTGCTTTCTTGTTTCTTCTGTCTGTTTCTCCTCTTATAGTTTACCAATGATTCAGCTTATTCCCAACCATTTCTCTTCCATCTTTTGCTCCTATATCACTTGCATTGGCTATACCAAAATGTTTCTTCTTGCTCGCAAGCATGGTTTGTCAAGGACTAATTTGATATTTTAGTGTTTCATCATCGAAAGCTTTGAGGAGGGGGTAAAGAGATTTCTGAATTTGTTTTTATTATTTGTAGGTTTCTAACTTTTAAATATTTTCTGGCCTTTTCGGGAACAAACCCAGGGAGAATTTTTATTTTTTCCTGTGTCTTCTTTGCTGACATAATTTTTCAACATTTCTAGTTCAGTAGCTCACAAGTTACCTTGCTTGGTGATGTGTGATTCAGCAGAAGAAGCTAGGAGGAAGTGCCCGGTTTGTCGCAAGTCTTTTCTTGCAAAGGACATTGAGCATGTGCTTGACTTTGTGAAGACTCAGCATGCTGTGGTAAGTTACGCAAATATCTTCATCGTTTTAAAAGTCCACCCATATCTTTTCTCGAATTTCTAGGTAGGGAAAATACTTTGATTTGCTGAAATAATGTAACAGCTGCTCCTATGAAAATTCCTGATTTCAACAAGAAAATTTCTTCTCTTAGTTGGGGCAGGAAAACTACTCACGAGCAAAAAAATTGGAAATGTTATATAAACTCCTTGTTGTGAATGTATTTGAGCATCCAAACTTAAAACCTCAAGGTAATTGGTGGAGTTACCTAATGTTTTTGTAAGTTCTTTTTTTTATGAAGATTGTCTTTATAAGTTCTTGTGGATGTCCTTGTGCATCCGATGCAATATATTATGTATCTCTAACAGCCTCTTACACATGTAACCTAGTTCATTTACGAATTTGAACGTAGACTTGAGATCGTCAGAAAGGATTTGTCAAAAGAGTGTCGGAAGGAGTTTGTGATAGGTTGGTTTACTATGATGTGAAAGAATTTGAGCATCCAAGCCAAAACCTTTAGTAATGAATTAAGTAAACTAAAACTTCTATAATCTGCTTAGTATATGCAGATATACTTGAAGTGAGAGAGAACATTTCTATTTATTTCTTTTGGGGTATGCAACATGCCACCTCAGGTTCGAGCCTTTTCTTGGGCCTAGGGATGGCAATGGGGCGGGGTGGGTTTTTCCTCTACCCGCAAAACTTCAACCCGTCCTGCGCCGCCCCACTAATTTTTTCTCTTATTTTCACAAAAGTTGCATTCAACTTATAAACTTATAAAAAAAAATTGGTTCTTCCAAACTATAGTATAGTGATGAGCTCTTTTTTTCCCCACTTGTATTGTTTCTCAGAATTCAGATCATTCCATTCTATTTCTAATGGGTGTTCTTCATTATGTTTCTTCTCATGTTGTTAAGTTTTAGTATCTTCTGGATCTTGCAAGTCCCATAACTTTTTTCAGTCTCTGTTTCAAGTGTTGAAGGTTATTTCTTCATTATGTACAAATAACATTTGTTTCAGATGTTTTGAGTAGTTGGTCTTTTATCAATGCTAAAACCGAAAATCCATGTTAAAAGTATTTGGGGCTACTAAACTTTTGATTTTAGAATTTGAAACACTTAATTATATGCCATCTCGCTGTGTTCTTGAAAGCATTAAGCCAATATTCTTTTCTCACGCCACAAACATTACATATTTAAGCACATACATAACTGCAACTATGTCATATATGAATTCTACATAGATATTTCCTCAAATAAATGCATTACATTACTAATATACATTGTGCTATTTGTGAGGACAGAAAGTAGTTAAACATTTGAATAGCTAGGTAATAACACCAACTCTAATTATGTTGTAAAAAATTTAAACCATAACCCACACCCGCACAAAATCAAATTTTATTTATTTCGCCCAACACCTCCCCACCCCTCGCCTTCATATGTTTAAACCCGCCCCGCCCCCTCAACCGCACCTCTCCATTGCCATTCCTACTTGGGCCAAGAACTTGGAAATATTTTTGTTAGGTTCAAAACATTGAAACTTGAACCTAGAACCACTATCTAACTTTATTACCATGTGGTAGTGTTTGAACTAACTCATCCAGAGGCGAATTCAGAATTTCAAGAGTATGGGTGCACCATTTCTTTTAAGCGAAGATTAAAAAAAGATATAGTCAAGCAAGTTGGGTTCGATCCTCAATCTTCAGGGATTAAAACCAACACCTTAACCAATGCACCACTCAGTCTCTTTTGACCATGTGTTCCTTCAGATAATACTAGACATATTTTAAGAGTTATACATATAATATACCGAGTTTAGTCGGGTGACTATGAGTTCACGTGACTCAATTTTTACACTTAAATTCGCCTCTGAACTCATCCAATACATGCTTTTAAACTACCTATATTAATACCCTCTTGGGGTGCAGCTCTCCCTCGAACCCTGCGTGAACGCCGAGATGCTTCGTGCACCGAGCTTCCCTTTTAAAAGGATTAGACGTATGATAGTATTTCTAGATTGTATTTCCTTAATTTTCTTCTCCTTTATTACATTTTAAAGTTCTTTTAGTTTGAAGTAATAGCTAATAAATGAGTTGATTTTAGAAAGTTATTTCTTTTGAAAATATGGAGAATGTCTAAATTTACCCTTGGACTATCTGAAATAGTTCAGGTTTACCCTCTGTTAATAGTAGGGATCAAATATATCCATGTTGTTACTAAATCAGGCCAATTTGCCCTTATTCTCAGATGGAAGATTATTTGACTCTAATTAGCCTCAGATGGACCCCACGCATAGTAGGAGCTTAGTGCACCGGGCTGCCCTTTTTTAGGTCTACCACATGTGCTCAACACTCCTGTTTTACCAGCCCCTCCCTCCTTCCCCCCTCCCCTTCCCTTTTTTTTAACCATCTTCTCCTCGTTTCTCTCCATCAATGGCAACTTCCCCTCTTTCTCAGATGGAAGGTTAATGACTGGTTATGCACATTTGGTTTCTATATTGAGCTTTTAGATGTCAAATAAAGGTTTGCCTATAAAATATGGAACAAATAAACTGGGAGATCTGATTTGTTAAATCTGAAACAAAGTAGAGTTGGTTAGTGCCCCTGGTTACTTTTTTTTTGTGTAGTTACAACATTTTGTTATTTATATTGGAAGAAGTCTGGGAGATTGTTGATATCTGTTCACTGTTTGAACCAGACCTCCAGCGGATCTGAAGTCAACAATGAGGACAAACTTCTTTTCTCAGACTCCGAGAAATTAAGAAGAGAGAAATTTGATGCAATACTGAAACTCCAGCAAGAGAAGGGTGGTTTAATTGAAATAAAAAAGCATGAAGTGTTGCGGCCAGGTATTTTTTTTCCACAACCTGCTGCAGTACTCTCAACCGCATCCACCGAAGATGCAAAAGAGCAACAAGACAGAGATCTGGCAGCCAACTCCAGAACAAATTCTAGTGGTTCCTCAAACAAACCTAGTAGCAGTAGAGCGAGGAACGCCGGCACAAAGGAACACAAGGGGCACGATTCAAGAAAACAAGTCACTCACAGTTCAAGGAAACAAGTCACTCACAGTTCAAGGAAACAAGTCCCTCACAGTTCAAGAAAACAAGTCTGGGTTAAGAAAGAAGATAGTAATCCAACATGATCTGAAATCTTTATTTTTTAAAAAGAAAGCTGAAAGGATAGAAAACGATCGTTTCTTCTCATTATTTATCGATTTGCTTACATGATCAATTCTAATATATCAATATCAAGCAGGGTTAAGTAGAGGCATAGTTTGGGAAATCAGAAGTTGGCAGATAGGTGCCATCTACTGTTTATTGTGAAGAGTGTCACGATTGGAAGTAATCAATTTCTCATTTGTAAGATTCCTGTACCTTCTTCAATATCTTTGTCCATGATAAAATATTAGACTGTTCGAGCTCTTAACTAGCAATATTTGTATCCAAGAATGAACGGTTAATTTTTTTTTGGGCACCACAATGGTCTAACTACTATGTACTTATCATTTCATGCGTCAAATTTGGTAGTTTTTTTGGTAGTTAAGTGGCTCTTTAAATAGGATTTTGTAATTTCTATTAAATTATCTTTTCCAAGTACGGTCTCATAACAGAATGGGGTCAGACAATCGTAGTGTCACTATTGTGGATCGGCTACTATTGGGATGCTATCTTAGTGAAAAAATTTCATATATCAAAACCATCGCAAAAAGTGATAGTAGGACAATATTGAGACATATATAGAACACAGGTATACGTTGTTAGAAATTGTGTGTTTGTAGTGAGAAATTTGGATATGTTTCAAGCCGTATACTTGGATCACTTTCTAAAGAGAATTATTTGTCCCTTACAAATACTCTAGTGCGATAGAATGAAGCAAAATCAAGAAATAATGAAGCAAGTCTCAGAACACAAGAATATATGTTCCAGTCACTAAATTTATGCAGTTTTTCTTGAGGAAGAATGTTGATACTTGAAATAATTTTTATGATTGAAATATTCCCAGGATGTTCCTCTATTTATAGAGGATGTCTTTAACCCTTGAACCTGAAACAATGATGAAAGAATATAATCTCTTGATTATTTTCATTAATGAAGTTGTTTATATATACAATTTACAATCTCTAAATATGAAAAATTCTATTCCTACTATACTACTAATATCATAATTACACTTGTACAAGAATTCTACAAATTATGGTAAGTAACCTAAATATTGTTGGTTTGGTATACCATGTATATACATGGGTTCTGTCAAATGCAACCTCTCGGGAAGAGATGTATTGTTTCAAGAAGATATGTACTCCTTTCAGAAAGAAAAATACTTTTTCCTTTTTTCAGAAAAGTTTTTTTTTTTTCCTATCCTTTTATTTTATCTTGAAAATTGCAATATACGTAATATTATATGAAGCTCTACGGTGCAACATATCATTTCATCAAATGAACTTGTCCCATATGCAAGAGTTCAAAGATTCATCTACTGTGATCAATCACTTAACCATTCCTAAAATATTCCATGGATACAAGAAGCTATCAAAGAGATTATTTTCTGTCAAATTTTGTGTAAGCCAAGCTCAAACTGTCAAATTCAGAGCATGTTAGAAGGTCAGAGTATCACAAACAACATTACTGAAATCATATTTTATTTTCAGTCTCAACTCTAATCATGCATATTATGACCATAAGTAGAAAGATTAGTCGGAAAGGAAGTTAGAATATTCCAAATTAGTGTAGCATAAGATATATACACAAAGATTGAAGAATAGTTATGAAATACTCAGCATCTTTGCTTTCAGTTAGAAGGAATAATACGTAGCCTTACACGAAATCCAAAGTAACATTTCGAATTTTATCCCTGACTAATGACTACGTCCTAGCGTACTAATCATTAGATGACAATATACTAATTATGAATAATCTAACTAACTTAAATCAGCCACCTCAAATACTTAACTTATCCAGTTGGGCTTTTTCACTTTTATAACTTGTTAAATGAGGATTATCATCTTTTCGTCTAGTTAACGTTTATCTTGAATGATGTCACAGATATTAGTACCAAAACACAAGTTTGACAGTATGTTATGAGCAGGGCAGATCTACGCTAGTGGAACTTATAGGTTTACTTGAACTCAATAGTTTTTTGTCAAAATTCTGTAAATGTATACTTAAAAGATTCATTAATTGTGAAGGATAGAATATCGTGTATATTCCTATGATATACACGGTTTTGACTAGTCTTGTACCATAAATAGAAGTTGTAAATTATGTTATATAATTACCATAATTGTAGAATTCTTGTACAAGTAGAACTAGGATATTAGAAGTTTAGTAGGAAGATGATTTTGCATATTTGGAGATTGTAACTTGTATATATATCTATTCATTCAATAAGAATAATCAAGGGATTAATTCTTTCATGGTATCAAAAGTCTATGTCTAGACTACCTACCTTCCCAATTTTCTTCCGCTACTCTCGGCTCAAATTCCGAGAACCCTTCTCGGTTTCCGGCCGACTTCTTCCTCCTCCTTCTCAAATTTTCTTCCTAATCCCTAATTCTCCTATTGTTCTTTCGTTATGTCTACGTCAAAGAACCTGTTTCATCCAACCCTTACAGTTTCTAACATCAGGAACCACATCCATATTGTTCTTGAGATGAAAAATGTCCAATACGCGACATGGGTGAAATTATTCAAAATTCACGCACGTTAGCATCAAGTCCTCCATCACATAATTCCCTCGACACCTGGCACATATGAGGTGCCTAACCCCGAGGAAAATCCTACATTATGGACGACACTTGATGCTATCGTTCTCCAGTGGATTTATTCCACTATTTCTACCGACCTCCTACAAACGATCATTGAGCCCGACACTACGGCAATGGAAACTTGGAATAGGGTGCGTGATATATTCCAAGATAACAAGAATTCCCGTGTTGTCACCCTCGAGCAGGAATTTTCACATGTCCACATGGTAGATTTTTCTAACGTTTTGGCCTATTGTAAAAGGCTGAAGGAATTGACAGACCAACTCCGCAACGTTGGTGCACCAGTTACCAATGATTTTCATGTTCTCCAAATGGTTGCAGGCCTGTCTGAGGCCTATAACGGCATTGGCACACTACTTCGTCAAAGTAACCCTCTACCACCCTTTTATCAGGCCTGTTCCATGATCATGTTAGAAGAAGCCGACTTAGCTAAAAAGACGGCTACATGTGCAAATTTCATCGCCATGATGACCACGTCAGACGACCCTCACTCATTCTCCGAGAATTCTGGCCAACACCGCAACAACGGTGGTGGCAAAAAGGGTCGAAATCGTAAAAATAATGGCAAAAATCGTCGTGGCAATCCCGGTGGTAACAGAAGTGGCCGAAACAATGGTGGCAGCGGCAGTGGACCTCGGGACAGTGGATCGCAGGCCAATTGGTCCCAGGCGTGGGCCCTCTGTCCGTGGAACTGGACCAGAGGCCATTGGCCCAACAGTCCCTATTTTCCTCCCAGCCCTTACCCGGCAACTGGGCCCAGTACCAGCAACATGCCAAACCTAGTTTCTCTGGTCCAAATACCGGCAGCAGATTCACTTCTGGGTCGGGGCCGCAGGCAGGTTTGCTTGGGCCTCGGCCTCCGCAGGCGTTCCACGCAGTGAGTCCCACACCAACTCTGACAGATATTGAGGCCGCAATGCAAACGCTTGGATTAAATCCTCCAGACGTGATTTGGTATATGGACACCGAAGCCACTTCTCACATGACGTCTAACCAAGGTACTCTCTCATCTTATTTCAATTTGAGCAAAAATCGTAGTATTATTATTGGTAATGACAATTCAATTCCAATTCATGATTATGGACATACAACTTTGTCTTCCCCACATCCACCTCTAGTTTTGAAAATTACCCTTCATGCCCCTAACTTAATTAAAAATTTGGTGTTTGTCCAAAAATTCACAACTGATAATTGAGTTTCTGTTAATTTTGATCCATTTGAGTTTTCTGTGAAGGATTTCAAAACGGGGATACCTCTAATGAGATGCAATAGTAGGCGAGAGCTTTATCCTATCACAAATACCACCACTTCCGCGAGTCAAGCCATACCGTCTACTTTTGCCACCCTTTCTCATTCCTTGTGGCATACCCGTTTGGATCATCCGGGATCGTTTATTATTTTTTCTTTGCATAAAATAATTTTATTTCTTGTAAGGGTACGCGTAGTACTCCACTTTGTCCTTCTTGTCCGTTAGGGAAACATATTAAATTATCATTTGTAGCCTCTACTTCTAGTACTTTGATGTCGTTTGACATTATTCATAGTGATTTATGGAATCCCCGTGTTAAGTTATGTGAGCCATCATTATTATATCCTATTTTTGGATGATTATTCTATTTTTTTGTGGACCTTTCCTTTATCGAAAAGTCTCATATTTTTTCCACATTCTTAAAATTTAGAGCATTCATCCGTACCTAATTCGAACGGAAAATTAAAAGTATTCAATGTGATAATGGCAAGGAATATGATAATAGGTTATTTCGGGAATTTTGTGATGCTAATGGCATAGTTTTTCATTTTTCTTATCCTCATACGTCCTCACAAAATGGAAAAGCCGAACGAAAAATTCGTATCATTAATAATATTTTCTGAACTTTATCAGCCCATGCTTCAGTACCCCCTTCTTTTTGGCATCATGCACTACAAATGGCTACTTACCTCCTTAACGTACTTCCTACCAAAGGATTAACATCTAAATCTCCCCTTAAAGTTCTCTATAATAAGGATCCTTCGTGTTCTCATCTTAGGGTCTTTGGGTGTTTATGCTATCCATTTTTAAGTCAACTACAATTAACAAACTTCAGACTCGTTCTACCGCTTGTGTGTTTTTGGGTTATCCGTCTAATCATCGTGGCTACAAATATTTTAATTTATCATCTAATAAAGTCATAATTAGTTGTCATGTTATTTTTGATGAAACCCAATTTCCTTTTACAAAAGTGAGTAGTCCCGAGCCGAGTTCATATAATTTTTTAGATGACGAGGTCACACCATATATTATCCACCATTTTCCGACTTGTCCCATGACCAAACTACGCCAGCAGGCCCATAGTCTACCGCAACCACTGTTCTGCCCAGTGGGCCGATGACACGGTCCAGTACTGATCTCGGTATTGTTCCAGTGTTTCAGCCCAATCTCGAGCTTGTTACTATTCATGTTCCAGTTGTTGGGCCACCGGCCCACTGCCTGCTGGCCAGTTTGTCCTCGTTCCACACATTGCCCAAAATCTATCCAATTCCTCTAATAGTCAAGGGACTGTTGCTCGTAATCAAAGGGGTATTTTAAACCAAAATGACATTTTAATCTCAATTCTAATGTCCTTAAATCCGCCCTCCCGCGTAACCTTGTGTCCGCATTAAATGACCCGAATTGGAAATTGGCTATGACTGACGAATATAATGCTCTTATTAAAAATAAGACGTGGGAGTTGGTGCCCTATCCTTCTGATGTTAATATTATTCGGTCTATGTGGATTTTTACTCATAAAGAAAATTCTGACGGTTCTTTTGAGAGGCATAAGGCTCGTCTTGTAGGTGATGGTAAAACTCAACAAGTTGGCGTGGATTATGGTAAAACGTTTAGTCCGGTGGTCAAACCAGCTACTATTCGTATTGTTCTCAGTTTGGCTCTCTCAAAAGCATGGCCCATTCATAAGTTGGATGTGAAAAATGTCATTTTACACGGTGATCTTAAGGAGATAGTTTATATGCATCAGCCCTTGGGTTTTCGAGATCCCAATCATCCTCATCATGTCTGTTTGCTGAAGAAATCCTTGTATGGACTTAAGCAGGCCCCACGGGCGTGGTATAAAAGGTTTGCAGATTATGTATCTTCTATTGGTTTTTCTCACAGCCGGTCTGATCATTCTCTCTTTATATATCATCGTGGTACTTCTGGCATACATTTTGTTGTATGTCGATGATATTATATTGGCTGCTTCGTCAGATAATCTGGGAAAGTCTATCATGACACTTCTCAGTTTCGAATTTGCTATGAAAGACTTGGGCCCTTGAGTTATTTCTTGGGGATTGCTGTCACTCGTCATTCAGGTGGTCTATTTTTATCACAAAGAAAGTATGCCGCTGAGATCATTGAAAGAGTTGGCATGTCATCGTGTAAATCTACTTCTACTCCGGTTGATACTAACCCGAAGCTAAATGCTACATCTGACACTAAGTTCGAGGATCCCACCCACTATCGCAGCCTTGCAAGGGGCACTTCAGTAACTTACCTTCAAAAGGCCCGATATTACTTATGCATCTCAACATGTGTGTTTGTTTATGCATGATCCACGAATGAGCATTTGAATGCGCTCAGACGCATTATACGATACATCCAGGGCACACTTGATTATGACTTGCATTTGTATCCTACGTCCATTTTTACACTTGTGTCTTATACAAATGCTGATTGGGGTGGCTGTCCTAATACCAGACGCTCGACTTCTGGTTATTGTATGTTTCTTGGGGATAACTTGGTCTCATGGTCTGCAAATTGACAAGCTACATTATCAAGATCCAGTGCAGAGGCCGAGTATCGAGGCGTGGCGAATGTGGTGTCAGAATCATGTTGGCTGCGTAATCTTTCGTTAGAACTACACTTTCCTATTCAGAAAGCTACCTTGGTCTACTGTGATAATGTTAGTGCATTTTATCTTTCTGGCAATCCGGTCCAACATCAACGCACTAAACATATCGAGATGGATATTCACTTTGTTCGCGAAAAGGTAGCTCGTGGACAAGTACGCGTCTTACATGTGCCCTCACGATACCAAATTGCTGACATCTTTACGAAGGGCCTTCCCTCGATTTTATTTGAAGATTTTAGGGACAGTCTCAGCGTACGACAACCGCCCGCTATGACTGCGGGGGTGTGATAGAATATCGTGTATATCCCTATGATATACATGGTTTTGACTAGTCTTGTACCTTAAATAAAAGTTGTAAATTATGTTGTATAATTACCATAGTTGTAGAATTCTTGTACAAGTAGAACTAAGATATTAGAAGTTTAGTAGGAATAGAATTTTCCATATTTGGAGATTGTAACTTGTATATATACCTAATCATTCAATAAGAATAATCAAGTGACTAATTCTTTCAGTGAATTCAAGTATTAACTAACCCTTGATGTACGAACTCACAAAACTTTAAATTGTGGATCTGTCTTATGAATAAATTATGAATGTATGAGATCAAAACTAAAAGGCTTTATGATCCAAAAATAATTGATTAAAGGGGAAAAAGTTTCAATAGTGATCCTAATTTAGGTTAAGTTCATGGAAGGTCACCAACTTAATGGGAATCGCTTGTAAATTAACCCAAAAATAGCAGCCTTGCAGCAGACCTTTTTGTCTTGGATGGGCAGTCCGGTGCACTAAGCTTACGCTATGTGCGGGGTCCGGAGAAGGATTGGACCACAAGGGTCTATTGTATGCAACCTTACCTTACATTTCTGCAAGAGGCTATTTTCACGGCTTGAACCCATGACCTCCTGGTCACATGACAACAACTTTACCGGTTACTCCAAAGCTCCCTTCAGCCTTTTACCTCCTTGGATGTGTACATATATTCTTATACAATCTAGACTACTACATAAAATTGTCTGTCAAATTCAGATGTGAATTGTCAACTTTTAGATGTGAATTATTTCTTTAGTAAAAGGACCTTATGCCTATCTCTATCCAAAATTTTATTATGTTTGACGGGGTTCTTGATGTAATATAATTAGTTATCATTGTGAATTCAATTATCTAAGGCTTCTATATTTTTAAGATCAAATATATATATATATATATATATATATATAAATTAATCACAAAATTTGAAATTATAACTTAAAAGTATTTATTACACTTGGAACAAAGGCAAGAGTCCTAAGATCTTAGCAAATTTGAAAAAGTTGAACAAGTCCAGGAAGGGAAGGGAATATGTATTATTCCTTCATAGTACTAACTTTTTTCGTTTTCCTTTTTATTGTATAACTATCTGATATCAGAAACACACTAGTTTTAGTGATTTAAATTTATGTCGCGTTGATAAAGCTCATTAAAGAGGAAGCATTAATCTCCTACCAAGGATTTTCTTTTCATTTTCAAGACTAGAACATATAATTGCTAGTCAGAAACCAGAGATCTTATCCATCCACCACATTTAGTAATTAAATCGTTCTCTTTTTTTCCTTAGTTTAATTTTCACCTTTTCTCTTATTCGTCATAGATACTGAAAAAAACACCTTCCCAACAATTTTATGCCAAGTACAACAAGGATCTAAATCCAGCGTCATCTTTGATCAGTTACTAACACTTTTGTTCCCTCAGATTATACTTATCCCATGAAACTCAATGCACCGTCCGCCCCCCAATTCCTCTCTATCAATTAGTCCTTTCTTTAAGAATATTCTCTCCCACACACAATTTATAAAGTTCATGTATTTAATTTTTAAGAATTTTAATATTGGATATATTATATTTTTATTAACGTTATTAAGCTTTTTCTTACTTTTTCTTTTACGTATATCCCTATCTATATTTTGTGTCATAAAAAATAGTACTGAATTTAGTTGATTAGTGCCATCAACAAGTATAAATTTAGCCATTTGAACCCAGCAAAAAATGTGAGTATATATAGTGTTCCATAAAACAACTAGGTTATAGTACAATACTAACTGCAAATGCACTGCCCAAATCAACAACTTTTAACCGGTAACCAACATTTTGGACTTGCATTGCCTAAAACTTGGCAGTGCAACTCTACTATTCTAAAATTGAATACTGCTCGCCGGAGCATCAAGATCAATAACTCCTGCGATCCCAGCTCCGGTCATTGCCAGCTCATCGATAACGACAAACTTGGAGGGAGGTGGATGGAGTTTCAAGGAATCAAGAACTGGGATGGTTTGCTTGATCCACTAGATGATGATCTTCGCGAGGAGATCCTAAGGTATGGAGAGTTCGTAGAAGCAGCCTATGACTGCTTCGACTTTGACATGTCATCAGCCACGTATGCAACATGTCGGTATCCCAAGGATACCATGCTGGCGCAGTGCGGACTGGACCAGAGCGGGTACAAGGTAATAATAAACCTCCATGCCACGTGTGCTGTTCAAATGCCACGTTGGATTGATAGATTCCCCAATTGGGGGTCGCCGCGATCCAGCTGGATAGGCTACGTGGCAGTATGCGATGATGTGGATGAAATAGCCCGGCTAGGTCGCCATGACGTTGTCATTGCTTATAGAGGGACTGCCACTTGTTCAGAATGGCTTGAAAATTTACGTGCCACGTTGACTTGCTTGCCCGATGACATGGCACCTGAAAATCGCGCACCTATGGTACAGAGTGGATTTTTGAGCATGTACACTTCGAAAATTGAAGGTAATCCAAGTTTACAAGATACAATATTAGAAGAAATTGCCAGCATTCTCAATAATTACAGTGATGAGCCTCTCAGTATAACAATTACAGGACATAACCTTGGAGCAGCCTTAGCTACACTTACAGCATATGATATAACAACAAAATTTAATCACTTGCCTATGGTGACAGTGTTATCATTTGGAGGGCCTAGGATTGGTAACAATAGCTGTAGGTATCAATTGACAAAAAATGGTACAAAGGTACTCCGAATTGTTAACTCTGATGATCTCATAACAAAAGTTCCGGGATTCGTGATCGATGATGATGACGTGGCAAGCCGAGGCGATGCCACGGTGGCAAGATTGGCAAGCTGGCTTGAAAAGTACATGGAAGATACACAGTGGGTGTATGATGAAGTGGGCAAGGAACTTAAGTTGAGTAGCAAAGGAAATGTAGCAACAAGTCACGATTTGAAGACATATTTGCATTTGGTGAATAATTTTGTTAGCTCAACGTGTCCCCTCAGGGCCACAGCTAAAAAGAGAACTACGTGAAGAAAAGCAGCTCTTGTTTAATTTGATGAATTTTCTATACTTCGTAGAATAAGAATACCATACCCCTCTTTACAGGCCAGAATTATTTCAAAGGAAAAAAAATGGCAAAAAAGTGTATAGAGCCACAAACTTTTTTTTTGAGCCCGCCATATCCCATCGGCTTCCTTGGAGAAGGGTTTTTGGTTGTCTTTTAAGAAAGCCCTCCCCCGTTACTGCCTATCCATAATGAAGAATCCCATACTTTAATGTGTATAAGATCAGATAATCATGAAAGTAAAATCAAATGATTCAGAATTCTTATCTTGAGTAATCCCTTTAGCTGGCAAATTGTTAAGTTCATTGATTCTTTAAAAATGAAGATAGTACTTAAAAGTGTTATGATCGTTTAAGTAAAAACTTATATATACTGACTATTTAATGAAAGATATTTATAGAGAAAATACATAAGTTGCATTTCAAACTTGTCCCGACAATTTTAGTTGTGTACTTTAACTTTAAAAAGGCAGTCTGGTGCACTAAGCTCCCGCTATGTGCAAGGTCTGCGGAAGGATCGGACCACAAGGGTCTATTGTGCTCAACATTACCCTGCATTTTTGTAAGATGTTGTTTCCACGGCTCGAACCTGTGACCTCCTGGTCACATGTCATCAACTTTATCAGTTACGTCAAGACTCCCCTTCTAGTTGCACACTTTAACTTTATAGGTGTTTATTTACCCCCTATTCTAGTTTGAAGTGATTTTAAACCCGCTTAACAGGTGATGGTGGTGTATTTCCAGACATTTGATCCACAGTAAAGTTGCTACCTTTTACCTTCTCCTGTATGTATATAATTGGCTTTTGTCACTTTTGAGGAAAGGAGAAACATACTTATCAGCAACCATCATTAACTTTGGCAACTATCATTTCATGAGAGTGGCAATTGTCTATACTGAAAGTTACAAGGATAATTGAATCAGGGAAAAAAAAAGAACTTTACATCTTTTTGAACATATCAGCGATGGTGTATATATTCATTGTTTCTCGATGTACAATATAGTTGTTACCTACATTCATGCATATTGTATGATATGATAAACCCCGGGGCAAGGTTTGGGGGTTATACTTGAAATTGAATTTTGTGTATTGATGCTAATGCAGATTGTTGAAGATTTAAGACATGACTCTTCTGGCTTTAAAGCATCCACATCCGAAGGATTCTTCATTTTCATCTTGATTTTGACTCTGAATTTGCTTTGGACTGTCACCTGTAGTGGCTTGAGGAGAAGGAGATTCAAACATTTGCAGCTCAACCATTTCCTTGCCTTCACATATTATCTTAACCTCACAGAATTCAGGTGCATTTAGTAATATCTGATCCGCTGTTCCACTACCTTTTCTCGGCTTTAGTTTCCTTAAGAGGGAAGCCAATTAATCAAGATTAACAAATGAGGACACAGCTAGGAGGACTAAAATTATATTGAAGTGAGATATATTCATACTTGAGATTGGCTTTAGAGGTGCCCAAGATGAGCCTTCTTATGTTGCAGATGGGAATAAGGTCCAATATAGCTTTTGCTTCGGTGTCGCTCTCTATAAGTATCGTGTCAACTTTAACCTGTTTTTTTTTACATGGTTAGCCTCATGATATCTTTGTTTATCGAGCAGCTATATAGTCAAAACTCTCTATAAGAACATCTTTATATAACAACACTTCACTATAATAGCCATGTTTTCTATGGAGCCGATCTTTCAGGTATGTTATATTATATGTTCTCTATAACAACATTTAAATAGCAGCAAATTAAAAAGTATCAGAACCGACGACGTTGTTATAGAGAGGTTTGACTGTATTAGTAGATGAATAATGTGTAGGTACCTTTGTAGCAGCGCATGCATCAAATTTTTTTTGAAGGAAGTGTCTCCTCTTGCCTCTTTCTTGAGCCATGTGGTTCTCCTTTTGCTCTTCCCTCACTTGACCTATTGGAATCAATCCCACTGTTTTAACAAATAGTCAATTATACTCTTGGTAGATTACAACAAATTTTACACATCAAATCCAATATCAAAAACAGTTACTCAAGCATGAAACAAGCTAGCTAGGAGATTCTGAACTAGCTAAATCTTTATGTTGTTCAGACTCTCCAAAAAAGTTGTCGTTCCCGTGTCAGATACGAGAATCCCACACGCATCCATTGACATTTCTGAAGAGTCCGAGCAACATCTTTATACTTCCAAAAACAATTAATGATGTTAAAAATCATGAGCTGGAAAAAGAGAGAGCTAGCTTACAAGGAGTAGGTATGTACTTGGTTTCAGGATAGATATGAATGAGGAAAAGAATGGTGGAAGAGGGATCATGTACAGCATGGTTGAGAGTCCAAACAAGAGCATCCATGCTTGACTCCTTGCTAATCTTATTACTATTACCACTGCTATTCCCAACAGCAACATACACAACACCATGATCCCCAGTGTTGTGGAAATCAAAGGAATATAAACTACCTTCAACTTCAACTTCTTTTATACTGGCTAACCCTCTATTCATCTCCAACAACTCACTTGCCCGAACATAAGTACCAACATTTGTTCCCTGCTCTTCTATTTCTTCAATCTCATTCCCTAAACTGTTGTTCTCGGCAGTATTTTGTCCTTGACCATCATCATAATAATACAGCTCTCCGTTCTTCATCATTTCTTGGTACAATTAGTTCAAATCAAATGATCTGATTGATTTAATCTCTCTAGTTATGACATAAACAGGTTGTAGTTTCGGATACACCTTGGCTCCTTTTCGGATATCTCAATGTGGCACTTTGACTTTTCCATCCATGCTTCATTATTCATGTTCAATATTAAGACAAGAAAGGAGGTGATAAATTTAATAATTCTGGTCTGTGAAGAGAATATGCGAATGCGTGCGAGTATCTCGGCGCCCATCATGTTGTCCAAGTCTAAGGTCAAATACATTTTATTTGAGTACCCAAATACAACAAAAATGATCGATATCCTTGAATTTTACACACATATTTTGTATTCATTTTTTTTATTGCTTCGCTATGAGAAGAGTATAGCTAAATTTTTTTTATGAGAAGACAACCCACAGCCGCTATTTTTAGGCGGTGTACAGGATAGACCCCGCTCTTATATAATAGCCCGCAAATCATACAGGAGAAATAACTCACACTAGGCAAGCCTCGTGTGACGAGCTCGACTCAGAAGTCACTTCCTTCGTTTTATAATAAGTGGTGTTTTTAGTTTGGACACACCTTTTAAGAAAAGTATATAAAACTCCATTTATTTAAATAAGCGTAAAATTGAAAGAAAAGGCTCAATATCTTTTCAATTTTGTGAAACCCCACTTATTTTGAAACAAGATGGAAAAGTAAAACCACCACTTAATATGATACATTTATAATAGCTCAAAAAATCACTTTTTTATTGCTTCTCTTGAACTAGCTTTAACTTCTTTTCTCTATCAGCAAAATAGAAAAACTTCTTTTTGCTAATTTTCCTTCTTTGATTTTTTCATTGTCTATTTTTGAAGGGTCGTAGCAAAAACACAAAGAGATTTTACCAAAAAACACTTCATTTTCTCAAGAAAAAATAATTATATTTTTTTTTATAAATTTTATTTACTTGATTAAAGCCTATAGATCTTAAGACATTTCTCCATAATGCAAGATAATTATAGCTCCCACAATAAATGAGTAATAACGGGTTATAAACTGGAAGAAGTGTACGAAGTGTAAGATGAAACGAGTCGAAAATCGCCGAGAAGGGTCGCCGCGCAGCCCAGTCGGAGCCGAGGCGCCGTAGCGCCGCAACGCTAATTGGGTGTTCATCCACTGGAGCCGCGGCGCTAATTCACAGAGTCGCGGCGCTTCGGAGGCAGAATCCTGCGACGGGAAGATGGAAGGTTCTGACTTTTGGGCTGGTTTTGGAGCATTGAATGTCCATTATTTGGCACATGAATTCAGCCATTATTTGGCTGAATGTAACCCCTCAATAAGTGTCATTATATGGTTATTGAAAGTCATTAGTTGGCTAGTTGAGGGGTCATCTCATTACACTATAAGTTAAGGCCTTTAGCTCAATTGTTCAACACTAAGAAACACTTACAGAAATTTTCTGAAATCTTCTTCTTCCTCTCTAGCAAGTTCACTATACTCAAAGTTCTTCAAGAATAACACTTGAGTTTCCTTTGTTCATTTTTTAAGTTGTTGTTGTATCTTGGAGACTATTACTCGACAACGTAAAAGAATATATACGGGGCAATATTGTCTTAAAGACAGAGTGTCATCACTCGACTCAGCAAATCACAAGGAGTTTGTAACGTTCTTGATTCCAGTTTGTTGTAATCTTTAGTTTATCCTTTCTAGCAATTTGTAATATTTACTTACTTCCCATTTCCTGCAATTGTTGTAACCCACAATTTTAAGACAAGATTGTTGTAAGTGCTTAGAAAGATGACTGGAAGAGAACAACTCGCTTCTGATTCTGCTGCTGCTGCTACTCAAGGCAACTCCTCTGCCTTCCCCATTGCTCAAGGCACACCCAATGCCTTTCCGGTTGCTCAAGGGAACGTCATTGTTCCTCCACCCTCTGGTTTCCACAATGAATGCCCAAAGAAGTTTGTGGGCTCCAACTTCAAGAGATGGCAGCAAAAGATGTTGTTTTATCTGACTATTATAGGAATGACTCGTTTCCTAACAGAAGATCCTCCACAAGCTGGAGATGAAGTGGACCCTCAGGCTAATGAAACGGCTAGAGGGGCCAAGGTATCCATGTCGTCAATGGCATGAAGATGGCTCTTGATGCTTGGGGTCATAGTGACTTCATGTGTAAGAACTATATTTTGAACTATTTGTCAGACCCACTCAACACGGTGTATTGCGCCGTAGGCACCGCCAAAGAGTTATGGGAAAAGCTGCAGAAGAAGTACAACGCACAAGATGTTGGTACGAAGAAATTCATCATTGGGAAATTCCTGAAATTTCAAATGGTGGATAGCAAAACGGTGATGTCCTAAGTCCAGGAATTCCAAATGATTCTACATCACCTGGATTTAGAAAGTATGAAACCAAATGAGCAGTTTTTTGTTGTATCACTGATTGAGAAGTTACCTCCCTCGTGGAATGAGTTTATGAGTTACTTAAAACTCAAGACAAAGGAAATGACCTTTGAGGTACTTATTATCAAACTCCAGATTCAGGAAGTTAATAAGAAGGCCTTGCCTAGGGGAAAACAACCCGCTGAGGTAAAGGCAAATCTGGCTGAGTCCAAAGGGAACCCAAGAAAGAAGAGCAAGTTCCAGAAAATGGCAAGACCCAGGCGGCAGAGAAGTTCAAGGGGAACTGTCACCATTGTGGGAAACCTGGTCACATGATCAAGGACTGCCGCAAGCTCAAGACTGAACAACAAGAGAAGGGCAAGGCACGGGCTAACGTTGTCAAAGACACGCTTCTTAACGACATGATTGATGAGTTCTCGACGGTGGTGCTTGAAGCAAACCTTGTTGAGAATCCCATGCAATAGTGGAAGGACACGGGTGCTACCAGACACATCTGTTCCAATAGAGATGCCTTCTCCACATATACACCAGTTACAGATAAGAAGTTGTTCATGAACAACGCTTCCTCTACGTGCTGAGGGTAGGAAAGGTAGTCCTGAAGATGACTTCTGGAAATGAGCTCACACTGAAGGAGGTGATGCATGTCCCTGAGATTATGAGGAATTTAATTTCAAGTCATTTATTGGTTAATGTTTGTTTTAGGCTAGTGTTTGAGTTCAATAAGTTTGTAATCACCAAGAATGAAACTTTTGTAGGAAGAGGCTTCGTCTGTGAATGCCTCTTCAAAGTTAACGACATGTCTGTAATACGTGCAAGCAATAATATTGAAGCTTCTTCTTACTTGCTTGAGTCCTCTAATTTATGTCATCATAGATTAGGACACGTTAACTATAAGTCCATCCAAAGGTTGGTTAAGTTGGAGTTGTTGCCGTCTATTGACGTAAACCCTCAACATAAGTGTGAGGTGTGCATAGAGGCAAAACTCACAAAGCTTTCTTTTCAATCCGTCGAAAGGAATACCGCTCCTCTAGAACTTATTGACATAGATATATGTGATTTGAAGTTTGTACGAACTAGATGGGGGAACAAGTACTTTGTGACATTCATTGATGATAGCATAAGGTATTGTTACCTTTACTTGTTGAAAAGTAAAGATGAAGCCTTTGAAGCGTTCCGACGCTACAAAGCAGAAGTTGAAAACTAACTAAGCATGCAGATTAAATCTATTCGTAGCAATAGAGGAGGAGAATATGTAGCGCCATTTGAGGAATATTATGCCGAATCGGGCATTGTTCATCAAATGACGGCTCCATACTCACCTCAGTCGAACGGTGTTGCTGAATGCAAGAACCACACATTGAAGAAAATGATGAATGCCTTGCTCATCAATTCCGGTCTTCCCCAAAATATGTGGGGAGAAGCCGTCCTTACCGCTAATACGATAATAGAGTCCCACATAAGGGTAATGACAAAACTCCATATGAATCATGAAAGAAAAGAAAACCCACCTATAAATATTTAAATGTGTGGGGTTGTTTGGCAAATGTTGAAGTTCCCAAGCCAAAGCATGTCAAGATTGGGCCTAAGACTGTAGATTGCACTTTCGTCAGATATGCAAATAACAGTAGTGTTTATCGTTTCTTAGTGCATAAGTCAGATATTCTAGATATCCACGAGGGTACAATCATGGAATCAAGGAATGCTCAATTCTTTGAGGATACTTTTCCTAGAAAGAAAAAAGACATAACCTCTCGCAAACGAAGTTATGAACAAAGCTCTCAGGAACCAGGAGTCATTGACTGTCCAGATCTAGTGGACTTCGAAGTGGCTGAATATTCGGAAACTAGTATTCCAGATTCTCAGAACTTGGAGACTCCAGAGATGGAACCAAGGCGAAGTAAAAGGGCCAGGAAATATAAATTCTTCGGTCCTGACTTTGTAGCTTATATTGTTGATGACGAACCAAGGACAATTGCTGAAGCATTGTCAACTCCAGAGGCACCGCTCTAGAAAGAAGCTATTAAGAGTAAAATAGACTCCATCATGCATAACCATACTTGGGAGTTGGTTGACCTTCCTCCGAGAAACAAACTGTTGGGTTGTAAATGGATACTCAAATAGAAGTATAAAACAGATGGGTCTATAGATAAGTACAAGGCCAGGTTGGTAGTCAAGGGCTATCGGCAGAAGGAAGGCCTTGACTATTTTGACACGTACTCCCCGGTGTCAAGGATGACGTCCATACGAGTATTCATTGCGATCGCAGTGTTGCGTGACCTTGAGATACATCAAATGGATGTCAAGATAGCCTTCCTAAATGGTGATTTGGAAGAAGAAATCTATATGGAACAACCCGAGAGGTATGTGGTTCCAGGCCAAGAGAATAAAGTCTGTCGACTTGTCAAAATCTCTGTACCAGCTGAAACAAGCCTCGAAATAATGGCACGAAAAATTTGATAGTACTCTACTATCGAAGGGTTTCTCCATTAATGAATGCGACAAATGTGTCTACACGAAAGGTAACTCTGACTCATTCGTCATGATATGCTTGTACGTAGACGACATGTTGATCATATGGAGCAATCCTAGCTTGATCCTAGAGACTAAGAACATGTTGAAACAAGGCTTCGACATGAAGGATATGGGTATCACAAATGTCATCTTAGAGATAAAGATCTCTAAGATGTTTGAGGGACTGGTCTTATCTTAGTCTTACTACATCGAGGATGTGTTGAGAAAGTTCAAGATGTTTGACAGTTCACCTATGAAGTCACCACTGGATAGAAATCAAAAGCTTGATAAAAATTGTGGTGCACCCGTATGCCAGGAGCAATATGCACAGGTGATTTGGAGTTTGATGTACATAACAAACTGCACCCGACCTGATATTACTTATGCAGTCAACAAGTTGGCTAGGTTTACCCGTAATCCGAGTAATGATCATTGGAATGCGTTGAATCGGGTACTACGATACCTGAAATACACGCTAACTTACGGGTTGCATTATTCGAGATATCCAGTTATACTAGAGGGGTACATTGATGCAAACTGGAAATCTGATATAGAGAACACCAAGTCCACCAGTGGGTATACATTTACAATTGATGGTGGGGCTGTGTCTTGGAAATCCTCTAACAAACTTGCATCGCCCGATCCACGATGGAATCAGAGTTTATCGCTTTAGAAAAAGCAGGAGAAGAAGCTGAGTGGCTTCACGACTTCTTAGAGGATGTCCCTTGTTGGGACAAACCCGTACCTTCTGTAATGATCCGCTGCGACAGTCAGTCGGCTCTAGGAAGGGCACGGAATTTTATGTACAACGACAAGTCTCATCATATTCGACGGAGACATAAGACCGTTAGGCAACTGATCACCACGGGTATAATATTCATTTATTACATAAAATAAAAGGATAACATAGCGGACCCACTGATAAAGGGCTTACCCAAAGATCAGATGTTCTGCATGTCTAGGGGAATGGGCTTAAAACCCAAGCTATAAGGACAAATACGGTGGTAACCCAGCCTTACTGACTGGAGATCCCAGGAATTAGGTTCAATGGGAAAACTAAGCTGTAAAGGTTCAGTTGGGCGCTTCGGTGGAAGCATGAGCACTTCGGATAGTGATTTCTGTAAAGAAACACCAAATCAAAAGTCGTTCCCGCGATAGACATTAAGTGCTATCTGCAGTGTGGGTAAAGGTTAAGTTTCCAAAACCTTTAATGATCCTCAACGGTTGAGGTTAGGTTTGAGGAAACTTTTAATGGTTCCTAACACTTGTAAAGTGGGGTATAGCGGGATACCTTATAGGAGACCACCTATTTAAGTGCGAGGACATGCCGTTTCAAATGAACACACTTAAGAATCCAAGAAGTGTCAATGGCCACAACGGATAAAACATTACGAAGAACAGAGTAAGGTAAGTTGTGTTGGTACTGTTGACTTGGCTTACACTAAACACTGATTGTTCAAGACATCACGTTCACCGCGCAGTAAGTAAGTCTGATGGTTTCAACTATGGAAGGTTCATAGCTAAAGCTACCTCTCCTGATGCAACATCGGTCCGCTGAAAGATCACTGGAAAAGGAACCATGTGAGTGGGCCAAAATCTCTTTCAAGAGGGGATTGTTGGAAATTTACTAATGTGGAATTAAGTTTATCCCATTATTTATGACTCGAACAATTGGGGCCCCGCACGTCAGAAACGACACATGTGCACACGTAGTGCCAAGTATCGCAAATTTCATTAGTAAAAGAGATATTGGTACGTAAGTGAAACGTTTGAGACATAGAATGATGGACGGTTATTGGCCAAATGACAAGTATTCTACTTTGGTAAACGAAGGAAGAAGTGTACGAAGTGTAAGATTAATCGAGTCGGAAATCGCCGCGGCGCAGCCCCTTCGGAGCCGAGGCGCTGGAGCGCAGCGGCGCTAATTGGGTGTTCAGCCACTGGAGCCACAGCGCTAATTGGCAGAGCCGCGGCGCTTCGGAGGCTGGTTTTGGAGCATTGAATCTCCATTATTTGGCGCATGAATTCAGCCATTATTTGGCTGAATGTAACCTCTCAATAAGTGTCATTACATGGCTATTGAAGGCCATTAGTTGGCTAGTTGAGGGGTCATCTCATTACACTATAAATTGAGGCATTTGGTTCAATTGTTCAACACTAAGAAACACTTACAGAAATTTTCTGAAATCTTCTTCTTACTCTCTAGCATGTTTACTATACTCAAAGTTCTTCAAGAGTAACACTTGAGTTTCCTTTGCTCATTTGTTAAGTTGTTGTTGTATCTTGGGAGACTATTGCCCGACAACGTAAAAGGATATATACGGGGCAATCTTGTCTTAAAGATAGAGTGTCATCACTCGACTCAGCAAATCACAAGGAGTTTGTAACGTTCTTGATTCCATTTTGTTGTAATCTTTAGTTTATCCTTTCTAGCAATTTTTAATATTTACTTACTTCCCGTTTCCTGCAATTGTTGTAACCCACAGTACGTTAGAGGTATTTCAATGAAGTTGCCCTAAGCTCTTAGTGTAGTTGTTTTTCCATTTTGTAAGTAAGTTAGTATTTTGCTAAGTTAGTAACTTGCTAGAACTTGTTGGTAGTGTAATGAACCCTTATTTTTGTGTAATGAATTGGTAAGGTTGGGTTAGGTTTTTAGAACCCTTAGTTTAGTCTTGTGTGATGAATTAGTAATGAACCCTTAGTTTGTGTAATCAATTGTTAATGTTGGGTCTTTTGCTATATGTATTTTCTTAATAGTTTGTTATCAGTTGAGACTGTATTGGTGTGTATAAAATGATGTATAAAAAACTGCACAAAATATTCCATAAAAAACTGCACATTTTGAGCAAATAATCTGCAGAAATCAGACTGCACAAAGTGTGTCACTGCACATTTTTGCAACATATCCAACCTAAACATTAATGCCAACCACATACACAACACATAAATGAAAGTGCAGTCACAGTTGCATAATCATTTAACCAAAAAGATAGTTGCTTTACAAATGTCAAATCAGTACTAATGTTAAATGCAGTCACAGCTGTCAAAAAACTAAGGTTAATGCAGTCACAACTGCTGAATCAATGTCTTAGATGCAGTCACAGTTGCCAAAACAGTACATAACACAAACCAAATTCAACGTCTACAAAACACACACGATCAAAAGTAGAACAATGTTAATGGAATTTGTTATTGCATCAGATATGGGACTGAGCAGTGGAGCTTCCTTGGCTCAATTGTGCAGCTCCGGCCCTTGTTTGAATCTGCTTTTCTCCCCTCACTTGTTGGAGCTGCCTGGAGGTCATAGCTGTTGTTCCTTTCCATTCCACACCACATGTTGCCTTATGTCCAATATCTCCAGTTACCACTGCAGAAGACTTGATAATTTTGAATCTTTCACTAGGCGGTCCAGGATGGTCAAATGAATAAAGACTGTTAGTATTACTTGTTAGTGGTCAGTGGATCAAAATTATAGAAAATGAAATAAGAGTGAGAAGATATTTACATTAATGATAGTTTTCCCACTTTGTGTGTGCAGGACCTCATTCCAACCATTCTTGGTCTGCTACTAGCAACATTCGACAAAAAAAAACATTAGCAACTACTAATTTGTAACATACACATGAAGTAGGTGAAACTACATTACCTTCTCTTTTGAACCCTTTGGTCTACTCCTTCCTCTTCCACTTAGAGCAGTAGAACTTCTTGGTTTTGGGACTGCAGCAACATCAACATTTCTTGGATTTGGCACTGCAGCAGCAGGTGCACTTGAACTTGGACCAACACTTGAACTTGGGCCAGCAGCAGTAGAATCCCTAAGGCGTTTTCTTTTATTGTGACATTTGGTGTGACACTTGCTGCATGTCATCTCAATCCCCCTCTTGGATAGTTTTTCAGATTTCTTATTTTTAGTTTCTTCTTTCCCCCTAACCTTCTTAGGCCTGTCTGGCAACTTCTTAACTTCAGGTGGTATAACAGAAGGATTTGTTGATGGTGGCCACATCTTCGTATTCAAAACTGGTTGAATGAAGTAGTTGTATGTCTTCATGTAAGTTTCTCTAGTAGACCAATGAGAAATGTAGTCAACTGGGTTCAATTTCTTATAGTGAGGTGCTGCAATTGTATGAGGACATGGTATGCCCTTCAACATTCATGCTCTGCAGGTACAAGTTTGTCTAGGCAGATCCACAATATGCCTATATTGTTCTTGAAGCACCTCATACCTTGTATCAGAATTCCATTCAATGTTGTATATCATGCACTTTTTAGTGTTATCTCCCAGAATTTTCATTGCCATTGGAGAAACATCAGAAATCCAACTGTTTCAAAACTCTCTCATATGTCCTATTTTCTTCATCATTTTCACTCTTATCTCTTCAAGCATTGCAATTATGCTCTTGTGCCTTGCAGCTAATATCCAAGAAATGAAGCACTCAGTCATGCTGTTGTTTACACTATCACATTTTGTAGTTTAGGAGAAGTAAAGCTTGCTCCATCTTTGTGGGCTGTAGTACAGCAACCTATCAAGACACTTCTCTCCCAATGTTTTCATGAAGTCAAAGTTTCCCATCAACTCAGCCTCAAATGTAGACCTTGCACACCTCCAAAAGCAATTCCTTCTCTCAAGCCCTCTGTTTTTTTGGACCGATTTGCTAAGACATTCCTAGCACACATCCTATGTTCAACATTGGGCAACAACTCTTCTATGGGATTGTTAAGACCTTGTGAAGAACAAAAAAACAGACTGTTAGTAAAAATTGAATGAAGTGAACGTGAATTGGAAAAAAAACATATTTACTTACCTTATGCATTTCTGTTATGACTGTCACATCTGTCCCATCTTCTAGCTGAAAATCTTTCCTTAGAATTTTAATGAACCATGTCCAATTGCTTTTGTTTTCAACCTCAACTACTGTCCAAGCCAGTGGCATCATCTGATTGTTACCATCTTTACAAACAGCAACTAGGAGCTGACCTTTAGAAACCTCATTCAGAAAACAACCATCCAAACCAATGCACTTCCTACAACCAGCCAAATAGGACTTCTTCATAGCATCGAAACACATGTAGAATAAGCTTCACTACACATGTACCACCTGAATTTGACCTTAGCATCTCATCCTTATAATCTAGTATTCTCCCAAACTCCTTAACATGGTCACCCATCATCTCTTGCATCACTTTGTTTCTTGCTCTCCTACACACAGTCCTCCCAACTGTGCGCGCCCGTTTTTTTACCAACGTCGTGACGCACAGACGTTTTCCCTGGAGTGATTAAGTTGTTGAGGAGTCGTCACCTAATTATTATACGGTGAATTAGGGCACCTAAATGTTAACAAAATGATGCAAAATGAACTCCGATTAATGGTTGCGAATCTATGAGATTCCAGGTAAGGGTTCTTTATTATCATAAAGGGAAGGTGTTAGGCATACTTTAAGATCCGCTAACTTGCGGTTATCCGGTCAAACTCAGGTTAATTATTATGCTAAGGGGAAAATGCATGTTAAAAGTATAAAGTGAAGAGGATGTTGCAAGTAATTAATTAAAAGATGCATTTTTGACAACATAAAGAATTGTTGCAAAGGCGATTGCGGTTTTTGAGAAATAAATTCCCGACATAAAAATCCAAAAAGTATGCATGGTATTGTTTATGAAATACTTGTAAAATTGATTTTTGGATAAAAGCAGACATTTGTAAGGCATTGTTTATAAAATACATGTAAAGTTGAAAATGCATGCATTTGTATGACATTATTTATATAATACATGTAAAGTTAATTTTTAGATATAAGTAAGCATTTGTATATTATTTATAAAATACATATTTTTTGTAATTGATAGTAAAGGAGAAAAGCAAGTTGTTTGAAGTGCAAAAAAGTGATTTTTATGAAAGTCATTTTAAATTGCAAATCGGATAAGAAACGAAACCTTGTTTGTATGTTTAATAATGTGAGTAAAGGGTGACCAAATTGTTTTGAAAGTTTTGAATGTGCATGACGGGCCTAAAATAAATAAGCTAGCGGCAGATTTCCAATTTTTAAACTACCCGATTAATTTAACGATTCGGGCCTAATTATTCTAAGTGTTCAAACAACCACACAAGCAGAGTAATTAAATTACAATACAAAATAAAAAGAAGGCGGAATTTAAAAGAAGTCAAAATGGTAATGGTTGCGGCGATGGTAGTGTCGTCACTTGGGCCTTGGGCGCGAGTCCGACAATCTTGTTCTCTTTCGTCTCTGTAGCCCCCACTTTGATGTCCAATATTTGTTTAGATGTTCCTCGCAAAGTGTAAAAGATAAGACAGTTAGAAATAATTAAATGCGAGTAAAACCTTCGGATCCGTATAAAACAATAGAAGTTATGATTACGGAAGGCTCAGACTTATATTTTTAAGTAAAAGAAATTTCATTTATGTCGTGGTTACGAACTAGAGACTCATCGGTCAATCTAGTTGCCTTGCCAACGCATGTTGATTTCTCGTATATGATTTTATTATAAGTCTAATCATCGCCCTTTTTTTCCGAAGGAAAGCAAACCGAGGGACAACCTTTCCGGAAGGAGCATGGCCTCAAATTAATTATTCTCATCAGTCCAAGTGTAGTATCATATTCGAATCAGTGGGATTTTTATATCAAGTGTAACATCTGTTTTCTTGTAAAATTGCAGCAACAGTGATCTCAAGGATGCAGCAATAGCCCTTTAAAAGTGGCAAAATATCCCACTCAAGTCACAACTATTTGTTCCAGATGTGGGAGCAATTTTTAAGGTTTCAAGTGCAACATTCGTTCATTTAAATTGCAGCAGCAAATGGTCCCAAATATATCTCAAGAGTGGCGTTTTTCAGCCTTAAAGATGCGGCAATCAGACTCCTCAAAGTGCTACGGCCAAGTGCAGAATCGCAGCAGCAGTTGGCCTTAAAAACACCGAGGATTTCAGTCTGAAATGGACGTAAAAAATGCAGCAACGGGATCATTAGATTGAACTAAAGCGCAGCCACTGTTTGCCTTGAATCGACATGTCTTTCCCTCAGAATGCAGCCACTATTTGATTCAAAGCAACCCAAAATTTGGCTCAAAATCACAACAGCAGCTAGCGAAATATAGCAGCCAAAGTGCAGCACTTTCGAGAGCCTCAAAAGTCCAAAATACAAATATTTGGCCTCAAGACGCAGCAGCAGTGGGGCAACCAAAATGCAGTAGCTCGAGAACATTGACGATTGGAGAATTCCCCCAAGTTATGCAAAGAAAGAGAAGGATGAAGAATGAGTATCAAGAAATACATGGAGTTCTAACAAAAATGATATTTCTCATGATGTCTATTGTTTTAAATATCACAACTTGGTTCCAGTCTTACCAACAGGTCGATATTGACAAAGAATACAATTATTAAACTTTGAATCTATTGCATTATTTTGCAATATAACCAGAATTTCCAGGAAACGACAAACCAAGGAACATATTAGCACCAAACATAGGAATCTGGAAACTTATTTGTAGGGACATTTAGTGATTGCTTGTCACAACTTCCAGAAAAATAAGAGCAAAAGGATCAACTCAACATAGCATACTTTAAAAGGGAACATCAGCATATCAAACTTGGAAGATAAAGCAGCAAAGGAGGCTACAACCATCCATTTCCAATGTCGTATCAAGATCAAAGGGTTTCTAGAACCTTAGGCATGACAGGCTATCGGAGGAGGCTAAACCAATTCTCTATTTACCTTGACTTTCAGATGGCAAAGTGGCATAATGAAAGAGTTCAGCAAGAAGAATTACTAAAGAATAACTTTCTGTCATGTTGAATTCATACAGAATTTGAAATACTTTAAAATAAAATACAGAGATGATGCTCAAATAACCGGTTCCTAAGTAATACGCATATTCCTTTTCTTAAACTTTTAGAACAGTTAGGCAGAGTATGCTAGTTAATTTTGAGGCACAACATGCTTTAAAAAATTAAAAATATCTTGACTCAAGGTAGGCATACAACAACATACAAGAATCAATTAGGAAAAAAAAAAGAAGCATATGACCATTGAATTTGGAATTTTAACACTAAAAGTTTTAAAGGAATTTTGAACATGGCATACTTCAAAACTATAATAAACAAGACAAGCATCAAGAAGTCAAACTCAACATTCGTAACCATAATAACACCAAATCAGTCAGTTCTAGCTATGAGCATTAGTATTAGTTCTCTTAAAGGGCTTAACCAAACACACATATCTACACATACTCTAGACCTGGCCCTTCACAGGTTCAAAACATGCTGGAAACCAACCACAATCACATATTCAGGGCTAGATAAATCAAATTCTGAACTCCTATAGACAATACCAACATCATACGAGAACATATCGCTTCTAGTTAGATAAATGTCAACCTAGTTTCAGTGTATTATACAAGACAAGCCAAGACTCTAATCATAACATACATGCTGAGCACAGATGGTTAGCAAAAATGAATGAGCACCACATGAATATACATATGAATCAACTTCAGGTTATGATGACACTGATTGCAGGTGCGGCAAAATATTGGGAAAGAGCGGAACGACGTTCGAAGTACCTTTATTACCTCGGTTCGATGTAAGAGATAGTTCCACGTTGTGCTGAAGCTTCTGCCGATTCAAACTCCTACGGGCTAGAGCTAAGACAAAAAGTTAGTGCATAACTGCTGAATAAAATGGGTATAAGAGAATACGATCCTGTGAATTGAAATGACGTCCTTGTACAGACGTAATGTAAAATGACGTCGTTGTATGAATGTAATGAAATGACGTCGTTGTATAGACGTAATGCAGATAATGTCGTTGTATGGACGCAATGAAATGACGTCGTTGTATAGACGTAATGCTAATAACGTCGTTGTATGGACGTAATGCAGATGACGTCATTGTATGAACGTAATGAAATGACGTCGTTGTATAGACGTAATGTTGATGACATCGTTGTATGGATGTAATGCAGATGACGTCGTTGTATGGACGTACGTTGTATGGATGTAATGCAGATGACGTCGATGTATGGACGTAATGAAATGACGTTGTTGTATAGATGTAATGCTGATGAAGTCGTTGTATGGACATAATGAAATGACGTCGTTGTATAGACGTAATGCTGATGACGTCGTTGTATAGACGTAATGAAATGACGTCGTTGTATAGACGTAATGCTGATAACGTCGTTGTATGAACGTAATACAGATGACGTCCTTGCCGTCGGTTTCTGTAAGAGTGTTGAAGCTCTTGCCGATTCAAACTCATGTGGATTGAAATGTCGTCCTTGCACATACGAAATATGATGCGACGTCCACGTAGTGCAAATGTCGTCCTTTCCCATACGTGTTGTGCTGAAGCTCTTGCCAATTCAAACTCCTGCATACTAGAGCTAAGATAAAAAATTAGTGCGTAACTGCTGAAACATAATGGGTAAATGGGAATACAACCCTGTGAATTAAAATGTTGTCCTTGCACAGACGTAATGTGATGTCGTCCTTGTACAAACGTGATGCAAAATGACGTCCATGTCCAGACGTAATGCGATGATGTCCTTGTACAGACGTGAGGTAAAATGACGTCCATGTTCAGACGTAATGCGATGATATAAAAGTAAAAGGGTATGAATATGTAAATATTTTGCTTTTAGCGAACATCCATATACTTTTCCATTTATTATATAACTATTTCTTCTTTATAAGTGTGTGACTTCTTAAAAATATGTCTTTTTAGATGACATTCATTTGTCATACTTCTCATCTTCATTTATTGTTCGTCCTTCCTCTAAATAATCACTCTCAATTCAAATTATAAATAATATTATAATTTTTTTAGAAAAATCTAAATTCTATTTTTTAATAATTTATCAATTTTTATTTTTTGGGAGTATTATTTTGAGCAATGTCAAATGACTTATTTTTATCTCGCTAACAGATATAAAAAGAATTTTATTTTTCATAATTTATCCTTTTTATTTATTCGAGATAACCTAATTAACACTTTCTATGACCGCTAATACACACTAAAAGAAGAAGAAAAAAAGTAAGATAGGATTGTTGTCGCCACAACACAGCTGTATTGCTTTTATAAAGGTTCTCATGGGTTTCTTTTCAAACTCCATAAACTTTATCGGAAATGTTGCTAATGTTCCCATGTAAGAAAGTTTTTATTTCTTTTCCTCATTTTCGATTGTGAAAACACAACATTAAAGCTTATAATTTTACTTCTTTTTTATGAAAGGTTGATGTCAGTATAAAAAAAAAAGAATGAAAAATGAGACGTATGGGTGTGCTAATAATTTGCCTTTAGCGGAAATCCATGTACCTTTTCCTTTTTTTTATTATTATATTGGTCAAATCCATCCACAACTATGTATGTGTCAAGATTTTTGGCTTAAATATCTTAACTAAATTATATTTTATTTAGACAACTTAGATAGGGCATGATTGTTTCATTTAGATAATTTTCGCTGATTTGTTAAGTTACGTGATTTTTACACAAAATAGGCGCGTGAAAAAGCTTAAAAAGAAGATTTTTTATTTTGTACTCTCTCTGTTTTAAAATATTAGTCTATTTTTAACTTGACACAGAATTTAAAAAAGAAAATAAGACTTTTGAATCTTGTGGTTGTTAACTAGAGATATGTAAAATATAACAAAAATTCTTAAACATGACATGTGAAAATTTAGAATTGAAGAGTTGCCAAAAAAGGAAAGAGACATTATTTTTTAAACGAACTAAAAAGGAAAGTAAAATAAATATTTTAAAACGGATGGAGTAATTGTTTTTATTTCCTCCTCCTTTTTTTCATCTTTATTATTTTTCTCTTTTTTCTTCGCTTAATATTTTATCATTAAATCTTTCATCATTACTATCTTACCCCACCAGAAAAAATGTAGACCGCCACCGATCTCTGAAAAATATTGTATAAAATTAAAATTAAAAAATGAATTTTAGATTTTAAAAAATCAACAATATATATATATATATATATATCACCCGCCCCTATGCGTCTTCTTCTCTGACGAATCCCTCTTCCCCCACTTTGTCTCCTTTCACTCTGAAAATTTCAGTCTAAAAAAATAAAAAATAAATCAAAAAATTCCATAAAAAAAAAAAAACAGAGCCAATTTTTTTTTAAAAGTTCAACGGAAATATTTTCGACAAAAGCTATTCATTTTTCAGAGAAAAGTATGTGGAGTTGGTTTAGATTTTTTTTTTTAAGTTTTTTGATGAAAACCATTTTTTTCTTTTCTTTTTCTCATAATACATTTTAATTATTATTTCGGATTCAAATATCAAATGTAATCAGTTGATTAACTATTTTGCCACATCATCGCCGAGTGTGTTACACACTTTTTACATATTTGACCGTCAGCAAAAAATATCTAATTGTACAGTCGGGCCCTACCTCAGGTGTCTAAATGAAACAAGATTTAATTGAGGTGTTCAAGTGAAAAATATTGATGACCACACGTCGTTGGATACTTTACATAATCTGAAATAAGAAAACTCTTAATGCGAAGGTAGACTCCGGTCTTCTTATTCAAATAATTAATATTTTCCTTCGGTTCTTAAAAATATGCCTTTTAGATGAAATTCATTTTTTTACTTCTCATCTTCTTTTGTTGTTCGTCCTCGTCTAAATAACCACTTTCAATTCAATGTTTAAATAATTGAATAACTTTTTTCTTTAAAAAAAACTAAATTCTATATTTTTTTAATAATTTTTTATTTTTTGCAGTCTTATCCTGAGCAATGTCTAAGTGACTTATTTTTATGTCGCTACTTTGCTTAATATAGAAGCCTTTTTCTCTCTTTTTAATAATAGATATAAAAATAGCTTTATTTTTCATAATTTAATCCTTTTTATTTATTCGATATAACTTATTAACACATTCGATGATTGCTAATGCATACTAAAAGACAAAAAAATAAGAAAGGAATGTTGCTGCCACAACACAGTTATATTGCACCATCTCCTTTCTTTACTCTATTTCCATGACTTTCTCCTCAAGCTCCATATACTCTATAAAAAAAAAATGTTACACCAACTGGAACCTCTAATCTTGTAAGAAATGTTTTATTTCTTTTTCTCATGTTCATTTGTAAAACACAAACATTAAAGCTTGTGATTTTACTTCTTTTTCATGAAAGGTTAGATTGCAGTGATGACATAATGGAAAAATGAAGGACATAAAAGTAAAAAGGTACGGTGTGTAAATAAATTGCCTTCAGTTGCCATCCATGTACTTTTGTTTTTATTCTATTAATATATTGCTATTTTTTTTTAATAAGCGTATGATTTCTTAAAATAAACTTTTTTAGATGACATACTTTTTGGTATTTCTATCGTTGTTCGTCCTCTTCTAAATAACCAATCTCAATTTAAAATTTAAATAATTATATATATTTTTAAAAATAATATAAATTCTATATACTTTTTTAATATTTTTTTATTTTTTTTGAAGTCTTATCCTGGTCAATATCAAGTGGCTTATTTTTATGTGCTACTTTGCTTTAACGAATAAGCTTTTTCTTTTCATTTTAATAATATTCTTTTAATAATAAATATAAGAACTTCATTTTTTTCGTAGTTTAATCATTTTTATTTATTCAAGATAACTTATTAACACTTTCGATGACTGCTTTTATTGTTTATGCTTTCTTTGTTGGATAATTGATGATCTCTAGTTGACGTATCTTCTATTTGTTTGTTCGTTAATCTTTTATAATAAAGAATAATAGAGTCAAAGTACTGAATGATATTAGAGTCATTCATCTTTAAAATAGCTCTGATACAATTAAATGACCATGAATAAATAGATAAAATAATAATGATCTTCTTATCGATACTTTAAACAATACAAGAAAAGTTTACAATGTTAGAAATAAGGAACAATCTTTGTTTTGAAGGTGAGGGTTTTCAAAATTTTGAGTTTTCCTTCCGAAAATATCTTTTACATGTCTCATTTTCACTATTTATTGAACTATTACATTACTATTTTTAGGAATAATTACTTGCCATAGCTATCTCTAAGAGTAATTATTGATAATAACTATCTTTTAATTTATTTATATTTAGTAGCTATAGTGATTTTGTAAATTACAATTCGTAGTTATAACAAAATACATTAGATTTATGACTTGTATTTCTCCTTCATTCTTTTGTTCTCCCTCACCTCTCTATTTCTTCGTTCTTCTCTCCGGCCTAATACCTTTCCCTCGATCCATTTTCAATAGGAAATAGAGCATAAAAAGGGAAAGGGAATAAGATTGCCGACACAACCATACAGTAGAGAGCACCACCGTCAATTCATCGTTCAACCACCAATAGCTCCAACTATATCTCCATCGACACCACCATTGAAATAGACATGAAAACACCATACAACATCCCCTAAATCACCATTGTTTTCCACCGCGGAAAGAAAATCCGGCCAGATCTTGGCGTGGAGCTTAGTTGAGAAGGAGATTCGGTCATATCTAGGCCAAAAAACGCAAATTTAGAAAACACAGATCCGGCAATAGACAATTTTTGGTGGCTAATTTTGTCAGATCTGAACGAATACGGAAATTATGGCTTTTTCTCCTTGTTGTATCTTAGATCTGACTGTATTTGTATGTATTCATTATTTTTGTCTATATATACATATGTTATATATAGTAGATTTGAGTGTATTTGTTATTTTAATGTATACAATGTATTTGAAAATTTACATCTGAAAATTTATTGAAATACATTCAAATACAGTCGAATACATTTAACTTTTACAACGTCGGTGGCGATCTTGCTAATCGAGCTCGAATATATTCAAATACAATCAAAACAAAAAAATACATTAATATATAAATATACTAAAATACATATGTATTTAAATATGTAAAAAATACATCTAAAAAATTTAACAATAAGTTACTAACGGTAATTTTGAAAAAATAGTTATAATTAGTTAGAAGCCTACTATAATAGTGATTCCCGTAAGTTTTCCTATTTATTACTATGAAAAATTATAGTTGGCACAACTGCCACATTAAATAACTTCACACGGCTTTTTGAAAACATAATAGTCACTTACTATAATATTATTTTATGAAAAAAATGAAAATTCAAATTTTACTCTCTCTTCTCATGATAGTTATTATTTTTCTTTCCAATGCATTAAATTTTCAGTTTTTCTTCTTAATGTAATTATTGATTTTTCTCAATATATTAATTAGATAAATTTTTACAATGTCTGTTTTTCTTGTTTAAATAATACTCCAAAATATCTTCATTGGAAAGCATATATAAGGCGTGTGGGGTCGGGATCTCATTATTCCCCATGCCTTTCTTTAAACATTCGCGTGAATTATATCCTGCACATTTTCTTTCTTTGCCACATGCTCCTTTGCAGTTAGTCTATCATATATTTCTCCGTCTCAATTTTAATATTTTATATTTTTTTTGATCTATCCTAAAAGGAGATATTTTTTTCGTCCTAAAATAATACCTTACTTTTTTATTAGCTTTTCTCAAAAAATTAACATATTTTTATATTTAAAAATAATTTAACTTTATAAGTATTTCACACATTTTAAAAGCGACGAGATAACAAGTTAAACTAAGAAAATGGAGAAAGTATGTATTTAGATTTAGTAACCCTTAAAATAATGAAGAAACTTGTTACTAGTAAAACAGAATATAAATCAAAAGGTAAGCACACGAACTCCGTAGATCTTACAATTGATTTATAATAATGGATATACGGATGAACTAGGTTTTGACACTTAAAAAAAGTGAAGAGCTTTTATAGCTCTTGAAAATGGCGGATTTGAACCCTTTTGATTTGCTTGGTGATGATGATAACGATGATCTATCTAAGCTGATTGCTATTCAGCTGCAAAAAGCCTCTGCTCCGATGGCGGCGGCGGCGGCGGCTAAGCTCCCCACCAAGCCTCCTCCCCCGACTCAGGCTGGTGAGCTTCAGCTCAGCTTTTTATGTTTTCGTTGTTTCAATGTTTATGGATACAAATCGAACATATTACTAGGTATCTGTATGTAAGAACTAAGATGATCAAATATTTGTTTTTTTAAGGGGGTGAAGATGAAAAACGAAAAACAGATAGGGAAGTAAAAGGATAAACAACAACAACAAACAGGTAGACCCTCGGCACACGTAATCTAAAGGCAGTATAAAAGGTCACGACAAAAAACACTATAAAAAGCAGGATAAACAGTCTGGAAAAAAAAACAAATGAAAAAGTATAAGAAACAACATATAACAAGAGGGAAAGTAAGAGGATGAGTGTTATATTTGGAGAACCTCTAGTTTCGAAGAACTAGTACTTTGCCTTATAAGAGAAATATCAGTGTTGGAATGAAATGAATACAGAGAATTCAGATAGATGATCCCAACATTAATTGGGTTTGATACATAGTAGTTGTTATCTGTAAAGTGATACCAAGGGAAACTGTCTTTCAATTATGACATGTTTGCTAACTATGGAGTAGTTACCATCCAAAATGGAGTAGTTGCTATCCACTCATTTGTGTATTTGCATGTGAGATTTTATAGGTACGGCTAAAAAGTTGCAGTTAGTTAGAAGGGAATTTGGAAATGACCCACTAAACACTAGTCCTAGTTTCTCTGGAGTTGATTCTATTGTTAATCTTATATGGTGAAAAGCTAGATGGCATCAACAATGGAAGTAATATTGCTTGAGGCATCTATATTACATGTTGTCTTATCTTCTTTTTTTCGGCGGGGGAAGAGGGGGGGGGGGGTGGAGGAATAATCTAAATGATCTATGCTCAATATTGGAAATGATGTAATTTGCAAATAATATTAGCAGAAAATAATCATACGGATAATCACTTGTTGAATTTAAACTGCATAAAATTCATTATTTTTCTTAAGCTGTGTATTGGGAGTCAATATATATATATATATAGTGTGTGTTTTTCTACCTTGGATGATGACACAATCAGTAAGACATTATGACCTCATGTTTTGTTTTTCTTATGATATCAGCTAAGTAGAGAAAGGTGTTAGTATTTGGATAATTTTAAGTGTATTGAGGTAAGCAGATATTCCATTGTTTGCAGATACCTTGACTGACTTTCTGGATGTTCGATTTCAACCGTAGTTAATGTTGGTGTATTGTTAATTCTTTGATTTATCAAAAGAAAGTAGTCATGATCTGCACAGACATAGATGATGCCAACTATTTAAGATTCATGCTTAGTTGTTGGTATTACATTTACACAAGGATAAGTATGAATTTAAAGAACTTCCAGTTCTATAAAATCCCTAATTTGTCTTAAATTGCTTAGCAGTATCAACATGAAATTCGGTTGAATAGAGTGGAATATATAGAGGTTTCATATCATCCACCCCAATTAGTCCGGGATTGAGGTATCGACCCAAAAAAAGAAGGAACTAGTTTGAGATTGAGACATAGTTTTTTTTATATACAAATGAAATTATAATGACTTAAAATTATCCAAGTTTTAAGAGGGGAGCAATTTTTTTGTTTGTAATTTGGACTATTATTTGTTAAAAGATGGATTTTTCTTTTATCCTCTTTCTGGTATCTCTCCAAAAGAACGAGAAAGAATCCCATTCCTGCTGTTATTGAAGCCTTTTGGTCTTGGCATTTCACTTGTTAATGTAAACTTTTTATATTCCATACAAGATGTCTGATGGTAACCAGTTTTCTGTTATTCTATTTTATATTCGCATGCTTGTTTCTTGTCGCATATATCATTTATTTCTCAAGAGTGCTACGGAATTGACTGGAAATAAGTGGTTCCACTTGAATAATGACCTGGATGAATTACTTTTTGTTTTCTGTCTTTCAATCTGCCTATAGGCCTCTGTTTATATTCATTGCACTTGTGGTTCTTTTCCTCTTTTTATTTGCAAGTATTCAAAATTTCTACTTATTGCTTCTCTGTTTCAACTGTGTAGTCAGGGAGGCAAAAACAGAATTTGGACGCGGAGGAGGTAGAGGTGGTGGACGTGGCTACAGCCGTGGTCGTGGTGGAGGTGGGTTTAATAGGGAAGCATCCAACAATGAGAATTTTTCTCGCAACAGAGAATTTTCTGGTGGTATAGCTGCACCTGAATACGTGGAAGGAGGAAGACCGTCTGAAAGACGTGGTGGTTATGGTGGACCCCGTGGCTTCCGTGGTGGTCGACAAGGTGGGTTTAATAATGGAGAATTGCCTGAGGGAGACCGGCCTCATAGGATATTTGAACGCCGTAGTGGTACTGGACGCGGGTAGATACATCTTTCTTTTCTGTGTTACCCTCGCCTTTTTATTACCGTATCTGTAAAGCTGTCACACTTATCTTCTCACTGTATGAGCAGAGGTGAGATAAAGCGTGAAGGAGCTGGCGGAGGAAATTGGGGAACTGAAGCAGATGAAGTTACTCAGTGAGTTTTACCGTCTTACATAGCCTTAACTAACTAGTTTGAACATCATGACACGTTCTATCTGTTGATTTGCTGTGTTGTCAATTACAGGATGACTAATGAAGTAGCTAATGAAGTCGAGAAAAATCTGAATGTGGAGAAACCCTCCGCAGAGGAAGAAGCAGGAGACGACAAGAAAGAAAATCCAGCTGCTGAAGATGAGGGCAAGGAGCCTGAAAATAAGGTGAAGTCGTGTATCATACACAATACGCTATTGATTAGGCTTTGTCGATCCTTGTGTTGCGCCTTGTCGTTTAAGACATATCCTGCTCTGCTCTAGAAACAGATGCTTAAGAGAGCCTGAGCAATCAGAATATCAGACCTTCCTTTTTGAAGGCTCCATGAAAGTAGCAAGTTTATAATATACTTTGTGCTTTTATAATCTGATAATTCCTCATCAGTTGGAAGTAAATATCTAATGCACATTTGAACTTGTCTGTTTTGTTCTTGGGCTGCTCTAGAAGGGGCTGAATTTTTGTTCGCTATTTGGGATTTAGGTTGAACAAAAGAACGTTTTGTCATCAGACGTTTTAATTGCACTTTTGCTTAAATTAATAGACTTGGACACTTTTGTACGTAGTTCAAGCAGAAGTTTCATCAGTAGTAGAAGCTATCCAAGTGTAGTGCTAGTTCTGGTAGAACTAGTACTTAAGACACTGTGGAGTTGCAGGTGATAGAATCATAGAACTAGTACTTAAGACATAGTTGTTAGTTGTTACCAGTTCACTGTGACAGAATTAGTGCTTCACAGCAGATGATTTATCGTTAGAAATGTGGGTAAATTTGTCCATCAGTTTCATGTTCCTTGAATGAACAGGAAATGACCCTTGAAGAGTACGAGAAGTTGCTAGAAGAAAAACGGAAGGCTTTGCAGGCACTTAAAACTGAGGAAAGGAAGGTCGACACCAAAGTGTTTGAATCCATGCAGCAGCTTTCAAAGAAATCTAGTGATGATGAAATCTTCATTAAATTGGTGAAATTCTTGAGACATTCTGTCCTCCACTCATGCTTGATGCATTGTTATCTTTAAAGCATCTCTTGATATACTTCTATGCCCTGATTTTTAGGGATCCAAGGATAAGAGAAGAGAGTCTGCTGAGAAGGAAGAGAAAGCAAAGAAGGTACTTCTTGGGCATATGTGCCCCTGACACTTATTTACCCAATACATGCTTTTCTTATACAATGGTACTTTACCAAGCTTATGAACAATGCATCCAGTCTATTACAATTGTTATTTGAACAATGCGTCCAATCTTATACTAATTGTTATTCTTTACAGTTACCAATTTTAAAAATAATAATCTTATAATTGTTATTCTTGTTATACACCACAACAGCTATTTATGCTCTTTTCTGGATGCTGTTGCATGCCTGTCGATGAAAATGGTATCATGTAACAACATTGTTGTGGAGGGGATATTTAGGCTGTATTTCTTCTACACGTGAGGCCTTTGTTTCTTTCAGATTTTCTGGTAATCCTTTTAGACTTGCTGACATATAGCTGTTATAGTGCCATGCTACAATTTTACAGAAAGAAGTCCTTTATCCACTCTTTTACACTTGCATGGACAGGCTGGAGTTGATTGAGATGAGGTGTCAATCAGCAAAAATGAGAGAATTGTAATCGTATCACATCTAATCTTCTTTTTCTTTCTCTGGCTTCAGGCAGTCAGCATTAACGAGTTCTTGAAGCCTGATGAGGGTGAGAGGTATTATACTGGTGGTCGAGGGCGTGGCCGTGGTTCTAGAGGAGGTTACAGTGGAGCCAGCAATGTGGAAGCTGCCCCTCCCATTGAAGATCCGGGTCACTTCCCTACATTGGGTGGCAAGTGATGCTTTTAGTGTTTTCCTCCCACGTCCAAGAAGCAAATTGACTATAATAATGGAGTGATAGTGTCGATGTTTCTGATAGTTATGCCTTCAATGTAAATTTCTTGCTTTCATGTGATCCCTTCTGTAGGTTTGTTTTTATATTATCTGATGTGTTACTCTTCTGATATATTGGGGTATATGAAGCACATTAACTTACGCATGATCGTTTTCTTCCACAGTTTTCTTCTGGTACTCGTGTTCTGATTATGGATAAATACCTTTACGATTGAAATTATGTGTTGGGAAATCATAAAATTTAAATAGCCATGACTCTGTGAGTGCAAATCCTTGGTTAAACAAGTTTTTACGAATATATTTGACTTTCTGTTGTTTTGTTCATCCAGTTAATGTATCTCGGGACTTGTTGAAAAAGGATTTCATTACTTGTCCCTTTTCATCTAATGAGGGTGTTCCCGCTATATTACTTCCGTCCTATTTTATAAGGTCAGAGAAGATTTTTGGAACTTGTGGTTTAAAACAACACATAAAAATTTGTTAGATTAGAAATCATTTCATTAATGATGCAAAAATCCAATTTAAAGTTGAATTGTTACTAAATATAGAGAGATGTCATTCTTTTTTTAAATTGACTAAAATAAAGTGTTAATTACTAGTAAGACAATTACCAGTTTACCACTATCCCAATACCCCACTCTAATGGATAGCCGAGGTGGGAATGGGGAAGCTGAAACGGGAAGTTAATGCAACTAGGGTGTTCACGGTTTGATTAAAAATTGATTCAAACCGAAAATCGATAATTGTTTGAGTGTGGTTTGATTTTAAATTTTTAAAAATCGATTAGTTTGGTTTGATTTTATTAAAAATAATCTAAGAAAAAATTGATAAATTATATACACAATTTTTATAATTATACATGTACAATATATTTATTTTTATAAATAATTTTAAATACTTTATTTACCTTTCCATCAAACATTTCTTTATCTCTAATAGAAATGAATTTTATACCTTAAACCCTTAAAAAATCCATGAATCCAAACTCATTTATCCAATGAAATAACTATGAGATTTACCTAAAAAAATTATATTTCTACATTATCTCCATAATTCAAGAAAATCATACCCTCCTAATAAAGGGTAATAACGGGTTATAATTAGTTGAAAAGGGATGGAACAGTCTTTCCTAATCGGAAAAATAAAAATAAAGAGAAAATACCATTAGGTTTCTTAAAAACCAAAACCAAACCGACAACAACCAAACCAGTGATATGTATTATGTTTGGTTTGGTTATTTTTTAATAATTAAAAACTAACTAAATTGGTTTGATTTTACTCCCTCCGTTCCAATTTAAGTATCTTACTTTCCTTTTTAGTATGTCCCAAAAAGAGTATCTCTTTCTATATTTAGTAAGTTTTTCAATTCCAAGGCAAGTTTAAGACCGTGTTTTCCATTTTCAAGGCAAGTTTAAGACCATAAGATTTAAAAGACCCCACACATCTTTAATTTAAGACCATAAGATTCAAAAGTCTCTTTTTATTTCTTAAACTCCGTGTCAATTCAAATTAAGACATTTAAATTGGGACGGAGGGAGTAATTTTAACCAAAAAACTACCAAAGAACACACCCTAAACGCAACTACAGCAAGCTCTTTTTTAAAAAAAAAATAAAAAATTAGCACATGATACATGTGGTATCTTTATTTAAGTAGAAGAATGGACTTTTTTTAAAGAAGGAGAGATCAGAGGGTTGAGGATGGTGGTAGGTGAGATCTCTTGATGGTGGTAGGTGAGTGCAGTGTGAATAAATAGCAGAACCAATTAAAGGGTCAATCTAGTAAAGATATTTGGATCTTGATGGAAATGGGAAGCCAAATGGCTGTACCTTTGAAAGAAACCTTCTTCATATCACATGGTTCCCCAATGCTTTCAATAGATGATTCTTTACCTGCTAGACATTTCTTGAAATCCTTCAAAGAGAAAGTCTTCACACAGAAGCCTAATTCCATTTTGGTGATCTCTGGTCATTGGGAGACTTCAGAGCCTACTGTGAATTGCATCACTGGTCTCAATGATACTATTCATGACTTCTATAACTTCCCTCAACAGATGTACCAGTTACAATACCAAGCACCAGGAGCTCCAAAGTTAGCCAAAAGGGTGAAGGAACTGCTCAAATCATCTGGATTCAAGCAGGTCCACGAAGACGATAAACGAGGCTTAGATCACGGTGCATGGGTGCCTCTAATGCTCATGTATCCAGAGGCTGACATCCCAGTATGTCAGCTTTCTGTTCAGACAAAGAAGGATGGAACTCATCATTTTAATATTGGTAAAGCATTGGCACCTCTTAAGAAAGAGGGTGTGCTTATAGTTGGTTCTGGTTCTGCAACTCACAACTTGAGGGCTTTACGAGATGTGCCTGGCGTCGCTTCTTGGGCTATGGATTTTGACAATTGGCTTAAGGAATCACTTGTTAATGGAAGGTATGAAGATGTAAACAACTATATGACAAAAGCACCTTGTGCTAAAATTGCACACCCATACCCTGACCACCTGTATCCGTTACATGTAGCAATGGGTGCAGCAGGTGGAAATGCCAAAGCTGAACTTATCCATCATAGCTGGAGCAAACATGCTCTTTCTTACGCCTCCTACAAGTTTGACTCACAGCCTAAGTAGGCTTTGCTGACTGAAGAATGTTAATGTGTATACTGTTATCTGTCCAAAAGCATTTAGATGTATCAAAATAACTCTGGGCTATATTTATTGGATTGAATGTATACCTCTGCCGTTTTATGAACACATGGTGATGATCTGACCTTGATCCATTAAAGAAAAACCTACTTCCGCCCGGTAATTTCTTCATATGCATTAACCAGAACACTTCAGATTGAAGTTCCAAATTCCAAAACGTGTCTTCTCCAATCAAAGCAAGCAGGCATGTCCCATATACCTATCGCATAGACCGGCACGTTATCTTGAGTACAGAACAATTTAGAGTACCGAACAAATTAGTTTAGTGGATGAAACCCTCAAGGGACATACGATAAAAAGTTAGTCACAAGACATTTGAGAGCATATTCATGTTCACCATTCACCAATATAGCTTTCTGTTGAAAACTTGAAATATGAGAAATTTATTAAACGCATGTTAAGCCGTGTCAGGTTTTATAGGGTGGTGATTAGACCGACTATGTTGTATGGGGCGGAGTGTTGGACAATCAAGACTTCACACATCCAAAAAATGAAAGTTGTGGAGATGAGAATGCTGAGAAGGATGTGTAGGCATACAAGGAGGGATATAATTAGAAATGATGATATCTGAGACAGAGTGGGAGTGACCTTGGTGGAGGATAAGATGCGGGATGTAAGGTTGAGATGATTCGGGCATGTACAGAGGAGAGGCACAAACGCCCCGGTACGGAGGTGTGAGAAGTTGGCTATGGGCAGGTTCAGGAGGGGTAGAGGTAGGTCGAAGAAGTATTAGGGAGGTGATTAGACAAGATATGTCGTAGGTGCAACTTACTGAGGACATGACTTTAGATAGGTGATTGTGGAGGACACGTATTAGGGTAGTAGGTTACGCTTACATACTGCTAGTTGTAGTGTTATGATTGTAGTCCTTCCTAGCTTATCATACTAGTAGACTCAATATTGTTTTATAATTTCCCGTCTTTTGATTTCTGGTGTTGTATGCTCTTTCGTGTATTTTGTTTATCTTATTTACCTGCGTTAGTTAGTGCTTCCTTTTTCAAGAATGTTTTATCATGACCTATTGGCTTTTGTTACTCTCATTTTCATACGACTTTAAATTTATTATCCGGATCTGACCGTCTCTCTTGCTTTTGCTTATGTTTTTTCTTGAGCCGAGGTTCTTTTGAAAACAACCTCTCTACTTACCAAGGTAGAGGTAAAGTCTACGTACACTTTACCCTCCCCCGTCCCCACGTTGTGGGATTTCACTGGGTATGTTGTTTGTTGTTATGTTTAGCAGAGACAAGCCTACATGTCAAAGTTCAACAAATAATGCTAAGATCATTATGTTAACAATTGGTACACTTCAATAAAAAGATATTTCTTTTATCAAGAAACAAAAGGATATATTCTGTAAGGATTTTGCAGGACAACGCCACGGGTAAACATCATCGTCGATTAGTGAGATTACAGTAGACATGACATTGATGAGCCAGCAAGAAAATAGCGGACGTTCTGTTGTAATCAAGATGAGCAGCAGCCACTATTCTGAGTAACAGGCTGTCCACGAATATTTACAGTTGGAGGCTGGGCAGCATTTGTTGCCGGTTGACTTGCCATACTGCAATCAGGAACCAAAAGATAAGGAAATAGTGGGAATTGAGAAAAGCAATAGATATTCCAGCTCATCTCATAAATGTAAATGAAAAGATTATTTGGAGAACATTTTATAGCAACAAGTGAAGTTGATTAAACCATACATTCATACAAGGGATGATGCCAAAATCAGACTAGTTGCTATATCTTTCATTTGGATTTTTTCTTCTCGGTTTGTGCAAATGCTATTGTCGCTGCATGTCCATGACCATGTTTAAATCCATTTTAAGGCATCAAATAGGATCCTAACTGGAGATGACTATGTTTACTATATGAATTTTCTCTCAATTTTCTGTACCAAACATAATGTCAGAAAAGCAAGTGGTAAAAGTATTATTTAACCACCCGTCTCCCAGAAATGGAAGTCACTGAATTTTATCATAGATCAGGCCACAACTTGGAAAGGCTATAAAAAAAACACCATTGATTAGCACTATTTAAATATAAAAAAGGGCAGGCCCGGTGCACTAAGCTCCCGCTATGCGCGGGGTCCAGGGAAGGGCCGGACCACAAGGGTCTATTGTACGCAGTCTACTATTTAAATATACGGAACGTATTTACCTATTCTTGATAGCAGCAGTCATAGCCATGAAAGACTGTTCTACATTACTAGCATCTTTTGCACTGGTTTCCAAGAATGGAATTCCAATTTCATCAGCAAAGGCCTAAAAATAAATTTGGTACAAGTTTATTTTCCATTTAAAGACCAAGGATCATTAAATATGTGCAAGAAGATGATTCACCTTAGCCGTTTCATATGACACAACTCTATTAGCAACAAGGTCAGACTTGTTCCCAACAAGAATTTTGTTAACATTTGGGGTAGCATAACGATCAATTTCACTCAGCCACTGCTTCACATTATTGAAGCTCTCCTGATCCGTCACATCATAAACAACCTACCATAGAGGCCATAAAAATAATGTCAATAGGTACAGAAAGCAGCTGACATTAAACTCTATGGGCAACCAATTACTATTTATATTTTGTTAAAAGTAAGGTCACTACTCACTATTATGCCATGGGCTCCACGATAGTAGCTGCTAGTGATAGTCCTAAAACGCTCTTGTCCAGCAGTATCCCACTATAACAGCGTCAAAATAGAAACCACCAATATCTTGATATCATTAAAAGTTCAGCCCAACGAATATCTGTAACATGAAAGGCCTGAAGCAGAAGTGCAGGTGGAGTCTTACAATCTGAAGCTTAATGGTCTTCCCATCTTGCTCCACTGTCCGGATTTTCTACACGAAAATATTTGGACATTTTATAAAATTAGTGATAACATAAAAGTAAGAATGCTCTGGCTGAAAAAGATTACAGAAGATTCCAAGTTTCCAACCATATCTGAAATTGAGTAGCTCATAAACAATTAAAGTATCTTACAAAATCAACTCCAATTGTGCTTATGTAGCTCTCCTGATATGTGTCATCCTGATGGTAAAAAGAGAAAATAGTCATCCAACAATTACAGAAGAAAAATTTAAACGACATTGGACTATACTTTGATAAACGTTTCAGAAGGGTGAGAATCTCTGAGTTCACGATTAAGAATCTCTAACAATGAAAGTTACACAACCAGCAACAAGTTCATCACTAATCATCCAGATGTTTAAATGGAGAACATGAAACTTTGTATAATGGCTATGCCTCTGAATTATAGGAGGGAGAGCAAATTAGGAAAGCAGTTAGTACGTGCTCAGATAACTGAGCCACTCCAAATGGAACTGAAAAATGAAGACATGGAGAACCATGGCCAGTGCGTATGGCCATGATGGTCCATAAATCCTCCATTTTCTAGTCAATCAGGAATTCAGTAGGCATGTTACATAAAGAAAGGTAGAAACAGCACTAGAGGAAAAGGTCAGTATAGACAATTCCAAGATAGTAAAACTTACCGCAAACCTCAAAAGGAGACACGACTTCCCAACACCAGAATCTCCGATAAGCAAAAGCTTGAACAGGTAGTCACTGCACCGAAAGCACAACAAATATAATTATAATATAGATCCAATAGCTTGCAGATGTTAAACGTTACATACTTAAGCACTACTCCATATGACAAAGCTATATCACTAAAAGAAACAAGTGGTAACATTCAATGAAAACCACCAAACGTACAATTCAATTATTATATCAACACAATTCCAGAGAAGTTTGGTGTCTTGCTATATATGCATAGTTTAGCAACATCTGCAGGCCACTTTGGGATTAAATTTGATCCTCCACTTGATTTTGGCTATAATTATATGGAACTGCCGAAGATCTACATTACGTATCATTCACTAGATGTTCAAATTTACTTTGCTTTCTAGTAAATGTTATTGCACAGATCTATCAACAGACCAGACAAAGTAGTCTTTACATTATAGAAATCATAATACACTGTTACATACTTACATGATACGGTGTTATAGTATGGTTATATTGATCCTTATGATAGAATATGAGGAGGAGATTCTCTAAGGATTGTACCCTATCTGATAGGATAAAGAGAGAGACATGATAGTGGATAATTGTCCTACCATATGCTATCATTTATAATCAGAATTTAGACATAGCCTACAAGTTCCAACATAGAATATGTTTGGATACTCTTCTCTAGGTTGCACTTGATATGATTTAATGCTACATCAGGAGACACATAATCCTAGTTATCTAGAACAAACCTACACCAAAGGAAGACCAACAAATATCGACCTGATTTCCACTAAAACTGACTTAGAGGTTACTAGATGGAACCTTGTGAAAGCATGTGGAAAAAAATCACAGCAAGAGTTTCAACCGATCTAGGAGTAACCATGAAAGCAATATCGTCAAAGACAAAGAATAGAAAGGCACCAAGTGCCTAGAGGAATTTAAAAAGCAAAACACAACTGAAGTGCGCACTTAATTGAAGGAAGGCATATATGGAAAAAAATTAGTTGTAAATGTTAATAAGCAACACAAACAACAGTCATATGGACTAACTTACTGATAAAACTGCAATTGAGTGAAATGTATGAAGTAAACCTTCTTCTTCAAGTTCAAGACCCATATTAAAGCTCTAATTCAAATATAAAAAATACAGTTTTAAGTTTCTAATTTAATTGGTGACTAGTTTTCTCATACTAATAAGTTTCTAATCGCACTCATAATTTACAAGGTAGGGGTAAGGTTGCATACACACCACACTCGCCAGACCCCACTTGTGGGATTACACTGGGTATGTTGTTGTTGTATCTTTCAAAAAAGAAAAAAAGAATCCTATTCATATGTACTTACATGCCTTATGCAATTATAAGCAATTAATATATCACTTTGGGAACTATATTTATTGTTTAGTGTTGTCCCCTTTAAGATAGACTTCATGAGCACTAAGATGCCCGCTTCATGTGTATAGGTATGTATAGTACAGGTATATTTAGTATATTTTATACACTACCTTATATTTTGTAAACTAGATGGCCGAATGGTATTTGGCTGTAATTTTCCCCTTTCATTAAGCTTTCACGTATAAAAGTAATCAATTTTCTCAAACGACGTTCAACTGCAGATTTTCATGACTTAGGGTTTATAAGTGAAATCTACAATTGCGATAAAATAAGGATGTTCGCAATAAATACACAATTAAAAAAGAAATTGAATGACAGAAATTAATCTGAAGCGATAGTTCAAACCTTCACCAATGTGGAAATATAGCAAAATAAGAAAAGGAATATGACAAAGGAACTTACTATTCTGTATTCATCGCGATTACAAGCAGACGAAATTCGCCGGAATATTGAGGGATTTACCGAAAACCAAAGTAGGGTTGTACTAGAAAGAACACCTGCAATGAAGACACGTAAAAGAAGAAGATGACATAAATGGTCCCTAATGTTTAGGATAGGTCTAAATTAGTCCCTTAAATAGATGATTGAGCAGTTTCATCCTTTGTTCAAACCAAAGTGAGCGTTTTTTGGTATACGTAAAATATATAGCAAATTTGATAGTACATAGTAGCTTGAGGAAGCGATATATCCGTTCGAAACCTCTAATGACGTTGATAGCTTTGGAGAACCTTCACACGAAATATTTGGAAAAAAGTCCAAAAACGTATGTTTGTTTTAGCCAAATCTGAAATTAGTTTTATTTTTTTCAAAACAAAGTCGAAAACGTGTTAGAATAAATCACATAATAAAAATAAAAAAGTGTGCGCATCATATGTTTTAAACAAATTTTCATCCAAAATGTATGTAAATTAAGTGAATTGATCCAAACGTAAGTTTTTTTTAAAATTACATCTCAATTCAAATGGATAAATAAATTACTTTAACCCCTCTCAATTCAAAATTTAAAATATATATAACAATAGTAGTAATTAACTTTGTCTTAATAATATCATGTGTCTTTTTGTGATGTCGCCATTGCTATAGTGTAAGTGCTACATCATTGAAAGTTGTATGGTACGTCTTATTTATGTTTATATTCACTTGTACAATATTATATAATTGTGTATAAATCTGTATAAGTATGTATTTTCTTCTATAATATTGTGAATTTATATTTTTTAGTGTATATATCTACACATTATACACTTTTATACACTTATATACATAATGTACATGTCTTTATATGTAAGTGTATACTATTGTATAAAAGTGTTTTTGTACCAAAGCTTTGCAATGTAAGTTATGAGCTATATTTTTGCAATGTAAGCCAGCGAATTGTAGCTTTCTGAATTTTCTTACTCTCTCTGTCTCAATTTATATAACACACTTTCTTTTTTAGTCAGTCCCAAAGAGAATGACATATTTTCTTATTTTGCAACAATTTACCTTTAAATTATATTTTTTACGCTTAACGAGATGATCTACAACCACATAAATATCTTTGATTATTTTACACCACAAGATTCAAAATTCTTCATTTATTTCTTAAACTTCATGTCCAGTAAAATTACATTATATAAAATGGGACGGAAGAAGTATTAGTTCTATCCATTATACTTTGAAGCTTACTTTTTTACTATTCTTTTTTTATGTGTATTTTTCTTTTGTATTTTTTCTTATTTATGACTATTGATAATCCATAATTAAGCGAAACCACACATGACTTTTTGCATTGACATATCCAATTCTTTTATCCAAACATGCACATAAATTTAATCATGACTTTCAGACTTTCTTATTGTATTTATGCTTGAGTTGTTAGCGGGGCAATTTGGAGGCTTTAGCAGGATAAGCCCAAATTTTGCTCTAGAATGGTCCTCTGTAACGGGTCATTCGCAGATTTCGGTGTGGTCTTTAATTTTTGTTCCTCAAATTGTTGGTCTTTATTTTTTGGTCTTCGGTACGTGATAAAAAATATCTTTGATATAGAAAAAAAAAAAAAAAAATTTGAATTCTGGGTTCGAATCTCGGCAGAGTAAAAAAAAAAGAAATAATTTCACAAGGCAAAGGTTTCATAGAAACTATGTTTATTCGCGCAAAATTACATGAAAACTTTGTAAAAATTAAGTTATCCTACATAACTATGCTTTAAGACATAGTTTCTATGTAACTACATAGAAATTATGCCTTAAGGCATAGTTCTGTAGAATATGCATTGTCCGACATAGTTATGTGGAAATTAAGTTATCCTACAGAATTACGCCTTAAGGCATAATTTCTATGCAATTATGTGTGAATAGGCATAGTTTTATGAACCTTTGCCTTGCGAAATTATTATTTTATTTTTATTCTGCTAGAGTTCGAATCCGAACCTCTGATTTCGTAGATGCGTGAATAAATATATTTTAGCCCATAAATTTTCATTAAATAAAAAGAGGGCAAAATTAAAGACCAAGGATTTGAGGCGCAAAAAATTAAATACCAGTACATATGAAGAGCAATTGGCGGCAATTTTTTGCTCTGTAACTGGTAGTTTTTTTTAGTAGTAATACAAACCAAATCAGACAATTTTTTCATCACGTGAAATTTTATATAATGGTTCTCCTGGTTTCTTAATTTAATAATTTTGAAATAAACAGGTTTCTAGTGGAGTCGATAGCTAGTGTGCTCCTAAGTCCTAATTAATCCAGATTTGTCTTGCATAAAACCCATGAAAGGAAGAAATGCTCCTTAATTTTTTTTTTCTATTCGCAGGACTCACATCAAATACATTTGATTTTTTCTGTTTAGATGTTTGATCATTGCTTTGGATTCTGACTAATCCAAATTTGTATTACATAAAGCTCATAAAAGGAAGAAACGCTCCTTACAAGAATTTTTTTTATTCGCAGGACTCAAACCTGAGACATGTGATTAGGATGACGGGATCCTCTCAATCCCACCACAACCCTTACCGGTAAAAAATATAGAATATTAATTTCTACCTAAATGGGAAAACAATTTTATGAACATTTATTTCATATTAAGTTATGTATGTTTATTTTTTTAAAACAATTGTTAATATACATAATTTGAAAATTGGGCTATTTTACTGTGATTGTTGGTTACAAATGCAGTTATTAGAAACACACGGATGAGTTATGCAGGGTTTACATATATTTATTTTTGGTTGCTGGTTAGAATTATGCAGGTGTTAGTAATGCAATGATTAATTATGGAGGAATCAATTTTTTTTTGGTTGCTAGTTAATTAGAGTTAGACATGTATTAGTAATACAAGGATTAGTTATGCAGGAATAAGTATGTAAGGATTAGTTATACAACGATTACAATGCATGGATTACTTCTTTTAATGTTTGATTATTTGTACTAGAAAGTAATACCGTATTTACTATTATTGAATTGTATACAAAGCAACTAAAAAACTATTAAATATGATATTAATTATGTTGATTTTAATCATTTTTTGTTGTATGTAATTTTGATATTGATCTTTTACCAGTTAGATACAATATACCAATGATATGTAAACGAAATGATTGAGATGTAGCACCTGAACTCAAATTGCTGCGAGAGCGCTTTCTCTTGATTCTATTTTGGAAAGATCTTTCATTACTATGAGGAATGTCTGGTTTAATCAGAATTATCTCGTTAGATTTTAAAGTCATCCTGTGACCTTTGACTTATATCATGTGCTCCAAACTTGAACTCAACTTTCTTTTTTCACCAACATCCGATTCTTGACCAATAACCAAACAACGCCTAATTGAGAAGAGACTTTTTTTTATGTTCCAAGTGTATTTTATATGTTAATCATGCTATATGCTTTAACTAGTGATTCACATTGTATAATGTGTACAAAATATGATACTCCCTCCGTTCAGTTTAACTTGTCCATTATACAAAATATACATTTTTATTTTTATTTATTACTTTTAGCATATCAAGAGAAGATAAATTTATTTTCATTTTTATTCATAGTATTAATTACTCGTTTCAATTTTTTTTAAATTCATTAAAACTATGCACTAATTAATATGAGTACCATGGTAATAGTGCATTCTATTTATTATTTTTTAAGAAGTGTGCAAAGTCAATCATGGATAATATATATATATATATATTATACCATATCTTCTCTTAGAATTTGGTATTTTCAGGTGAAGCATAAGAAGCATCTATTTTGGATCTATAAGTGTCAATCCCACTGTCTCCAGGCTCCAGCTCACTCCAGGGAAAGCTTCTCTACAACCATCATATCCACTTGCCAGCACAATGCACTGCTCCCAATTGTCATTCTTTTTATTTTCTTAAGATGAAGTTTCCAAATATTTTTTAATACTTCAATGGTTTTAAGAACTTTCTTTTGTTGAAAATATTCATATAATTTAAATTTAAACCGTCTTAAGTTATAAAAAAATATTGTTTCCTCTATTGTCTAGCATACAACCGTTTTTAATGATTAACTACTTTTATATTTCTTTACATCTTTTTTCTCTTCCTTCTCTATCACTACTTTTTTGTTTATCGTTTCTAGACCTTCTCATCTTTTAGTTTCATAGTCAACGAGATACGTTATGAAATATATGATTTTCAACAAAATTTTGATGTATAAAGTGATTAAAACAAGTCCGAAGTATTTATTTTTTAAAAAATATGAATATTTTCAGATGGAATGAGTGATCAAGTATGACATATGATCAATTTTATGTTAAATTATTTTTTTCTTTTTCTCGCATAAAGATATTAATTATTTTTTAATTATTTTTTTCTTATAGGAGAATCAAATTTAATTGAACAAAGTTTGACCGGAAGACAATGCAATGCAAGTTGATCACTTGGTTTGCCTATTTTTTTTTTCCTATCGGTGAATTTTTTCTTTTGAAATGTTTATAAGGTGGGCGTTTGCTTTAAAAATTTTAAAGTAAGTTTTGAAAAAAAGAGAGGAACTTCTTTTTCCTTTTAAAAAAAGGTATTCGAACCACACTCGATAGTGAAATAAAACATAAACCAAAAGAAAGTTTTTGAGTCCTTTTTTATTTTGGTAATCAAATTTTTGGGTCCTTGCAAACACTGAAAAGCTACTAAGGGATTAGGCACGTGGCTAACTAAGGGACCGAAATGAAAAGGCATACGGTAAACCCGCGGCGCAGGAAATTAGTACACCCATCCCCAAAAGCCCCCTTCGTGGAAAATTGAGAAATTCAGAAATAACGAAGGAACTTCATCAGAGACGTATAAAAGGCAGAGAGTAACGGCTTATTCTTTGAATCAATTTTTCACTTCCATTCGTAAGTGTTTTTCCCGAGCTTTTTTGCCTCGAATCTGTTGATTTTTTTCTCTATTTTTAATGGTTTTTTTTTTTGTGTGTAAATGAAGTCTTTACTAATTATAGTGAGATTCATGTAAATCTACAATTTTATTTGTTGCTATTCAAATATTTACAAGGTTTGACCATCAGAATGAGAGAAATCAAGCAATCGTTTTAGCAACGTCAAGTAGCTGATTTTGGTTTAGTAACTAATTTATAATACTGAATAAATTGGTATAATTTTGTTTGATAGTCGTTAAATACTTAAAATTGCGCCATAAACTTAATTTGTAAGAAAGATGGCTTCAATTGCTGAAGAAATTAGAATTTTGTAGTTAGATCAAGGAGGAAAATGAATATTTAACTCACTTGAAGTATGATTAATTGTGCTTCTTCGTTCATCGAATAATCTTTTACACAGGACAGAAAAGGATAGTTGAGATTAAACGATAGAGTTGTCGAAACAATTGGTTAGTCGTCTAATTGCGCCTAAAAGGGAAGAAATTTGATCTCCATACCTATATGACTGGGTACGGCTGCGTAAATGTGAGGTAAGACTGCGTACAATAGAACCTTGTGGTCCGACCCTTTCCCGGACCCCGCGCATAATGGGAGTTTAGTGCATTGGGCTGCCCTTTACCTATCTGAATGGGAAAAAACAGAAATTTTTGCCATGTTCTAAATTAATTGTCAAGGTCAAATTCATCCTTAAGAAAAAAATTGGGTAAGGATGATGGTTTTAATTATTACGAGATATGAGGATATTTCATGCTTATTTTCTAAGGAGGTAACCTCACTCTATGAGGGAAACAATATATTATCAACTTGAATTATGGACTAACAATGACTAAAGCTTATATTTAATTTGGTGATATAAGGAGTTAGTTGGAAGTAAATAGAAACAATTAAGATAAACAATCTTGCAAGTGTTCATTTAGAGAAACATTTACATCCGATTCTAATGATGCATGAGACAACCTTTTAGGAAGTGGAAAGTATTGCAAGTTTTCCAAGTCATCTGATTAAAAAAAGGTAATGATTAGCCATTTAGTGCATTAAGAAATCAATTATGTGTAGTATCCAAGGGCGTGGCGTAGTGATCAATGAAGTGAGTTGAGAACCATGAGGTTTCAGGTCGGAGGCAAAAGCACTAGGTAATTTCTTTCCATCTGACCAAGGCTTGGTGGACAAATTTACCTAATACCTAGTGCTGGTGGGAGTTGCTGGTGGAACTTGAGTTTGAAGCTTATGCTTCCTTCTTAGTTTATAGTGGAAAACTTCTCAACACAAAACCACAAAGAATTTTAAAAGTGATAATATTAATATCAGAACAATTGTTATGCTGTCTATTTCTGTGCTATAGTTACACAACGTGCCGTGGGAAGGTGATTTTGTTGTATATGGTTTTGGTTGTAAAAAAATAGAACTGATTCTTTGTGTCAATTACCATCAAAACTTTACCTTGTGTGATAGCACATGCTCCCAAGAAGCGCGTCTACCAGTTATGATTTATGAATGTCGCTCGAGTTCTAAACTTGTGGTATGACCTACATTTGACTTAAACTGGAATAAATGTGGTGAATGCCAGATATTTTTCTGATTTGGAAATTATTTGAATTTCCAGTTGTTGGCTTTATCTGCTGAAGTCTGTGATGTTAGCTAACTGAAATAAATAGAATGAAATGACTGGTAAAGTCTGTTCAGACTTATTTTTCACAGAGAGGCCTCCTAGCATGAAGAAAGAAGAGAACTTATTTTGAACAAAAAGGAAACCTTGAAGAAAGTAGAGCATGTCATCAGTGATATTACAAAGTAGACATGCCTTTGGATTTTAACAAGTGCGAACACAGATGCCATGGAGTTTGAAGAGTGTAAAACATAAGAAATCCAGTTTGCCCTGCTCTGCTGTCCATGGACTATACTCAGCATGGATTTATTTTTTGTTTGTCTAGGTACTTTGCTTCCACAATATCTTCTCCCGAAATGAAGTCAAGGAAATCACTGAATCCTCCTCTGTAGGACAAGATATGTTGTTCATCGACAAGCTCTAGTGTAGGTCTAACTTTTTTACCTAAAGCTAGACTGTGAAGGCTGGCAATGGAAAGTCGCTTTTTCTCTGAGTTAACTGTTGCTCGGTGGACGGCACCTTTGTATCGACCATTGCTCAATACTTCCATGTGATCTCCCATCTGAACAATGAGGGCTCCTTCAATGAATGGAACTGGATGCCACTTTTCATATCGGTCCATGATTTGCAAGCCCTGATGATTTTGAAGTATGAATGGATAGCTAAGCAAAATCTGTGTGTGGTGGCAAGCCTAGTGTAAGATCTGGTTCAGGACATGCTGGATAGCAATTAACAGCCATGACCTGGGAGCCTCTGCAATGTCTTCATGTAAGTAATTATGGTTTAGTCCTAAGCTCTCAAATATCACTTCCATTGAGTTCCTCATGCAACTTTTGTACTGCCTTTGTGTAATTTCCCATTTTGTCCCTGCAAGATAAACTGCGTTAGCCAGTTATTATTCTTGAATAATGAGAATATGTATCTATCAGAAATCATTTCAGATAGGCATATCCAGTAATTAATAATGCAAGACTTAATTGTAACATGTGGGATTTGATGGCCACAAATCAATCCAATTTGAGACTGGATTTGCATAGTGCTTGAGGAAGTCTCTCCAAAACGATACTTTGTCGTTGACATCATTTAGACTGGTATTATACCTTACGGGATCTTGAACATTTGAAAACAAGAGATGCATTTTGTCTTCTTTTGGCAAATCGAAGAATTCAGTCGCAGCATCTAATGCATCTTTCATGATTGACAGTGGGATTCCATGGTTGACTACCTGCAAAGTCATTTATTGCATCAATTTCTTCTAACATGACATCTTTCTAATTCAGGTATGACCGAGAGCAACCTTATCACGAACAAAGTGGATGTTCATCTCAATGTGTTTGGTTCGCTGATGCTGAACCGGATTATGAGACAGATATATGACGGATATATTATCACAATAAACTAAAGAAGTCTTACGTAATGGACACTGAAGCTCCAAAAGAAGGTTGCAGAGCCAACAGATCTCAGCAACAACATTAGCAATGCCTCTGTATTCTGCTTTTGCACTTGAACATGATAATGTGGGTTGCCTCTTGGCGGACTAAGAAATAAGATTATCTCCTAAGAACACACAGTAGCATGAGGTGGAGTGTCGTGTGTCTGGACAACCTGCCCAATCAACATCCGTATATGACAACAACTTGTTCGGTGCGAGGGGTAAAGATGCAAACCATAATCAAGTGTGCCCTAACATATCGAATGATACGTTTGAGGGCGGTAAAGTGAGGCTCCCTGGGGGCATGCATAAATAAGCATACCTGCTGAACATCATAAGCAATATCAGGCCTAGTGAAAGTGAGGTATTGTAGTGCACCTGCAAGACTCCTGTAAAGTGTGGGATCTGATACTGGATCACTATCCAAAGCACTAAGCTTTGATCTAGAGTCAACTGGAGTAGCCATGATCTTGCAATTCACCATTTTAGCCCTGTATACAATCTCCTCTGCATACTTACGCTGACAAAGAAACATAGTATCTGCAGATCTAGTCACAGAAATCCCCAAAAAATAGATCAACTTCCCCAAGTCAGTCATAACAAATTCTGTTTTAAGTAGTGTAATGATCTTATTTTTCAACAAATTAGAGGAGATAGTGAGCACAATATCATCAACATATAATAATAAATACGCAATGCTACTACCTCTATGAAAAATAAATAGAGAATTATCACACTTGTTGCACACAAAATCAATCTGCAGGATATACTGAGCAAAGCGATCATACCACGCTCTAGGGATCTGTTTCAAGCCATTGAGTGACTTACAGAGACGACATACATACTGAGGGGTATCTAGATGGACAAAACCAGGCGATTGATGCATATAAACCATTTCTTTCAAATCCCCATGTAGAAACACATTTTTCACATCAAGCTGATGAATATGTCAGTGCTTACCCATAGCAATACTCAGAACTGTGCGAATGGTGGTCGGTTTAACAACCAGACTAAATATCTCACCACAATCTATACCCTCTTGCTAATTGGTGTCATTAGCCACAAGTCTTGGCTTATACCTCTCTAGATCACCATTGTCTCTGTATTTGTGACGAAAAAGCCATATGCATCGGATCACATTCACCCAATCCGATCTAGAAACTAAATCCCAAGTGTGTTATTTTGTTAAAGCCTTAAATTCCTCACACATAGCCGCATTCCAATTCGGGTGTAGTTTGGCCAATTTTGGATTTTTGGGAATATGGGAAATGGTTTGTGTGGACAAGTTAAATTGGACTTTGGGTTTGAAAATTCCGTGTTGGGTATGGATTTCCATTGGGTGTGAGGAGGTGGTTGGGTAAGTTTGCTGGGTGTCGGGACTGGGTCACTATGTCGGGTTGGATCCGGGTTCAGGTAATGGGTCGGAACAATCTGTGGGTTGTGTTGAGTTAGTGGAGGCGACACACTGGTGGGGATGATGACCGGTGGTGGTATCGAGCTATTATGATGCACGCCAGTGGTGGTGGCAATTGGAGTTTGTGGTGACGGATAACAAGAGGGTGGCGGAGACGCAGGGATGCTGTCGGTGGTTGCAGCAGTGGGTGGCAGAGATGTCGGAGGTGACACTATAGTGGTGGCAGTGGGTGACGGTTCAGAGATGGGGGGGGGGGGGTTGGGGGCAATCGGCGGTGATGTGGCAGTGGGCGGCGTATTTGATTTGGTGGTGTCTGATTGGCACAGTTCTCTAAGGATCACGGGGGAGATGTCGGACTCGTTAAGGAAGGTATAGTCCGATTTTCGGAATTTTTGAATGTTAAAAAACGGGAATGTGGTCTCGTCGAACGTGATGTGGTGAGAGACGTGAATTTTACGAGTGGACAAGTCATAACACAGATAGCCCCTATGATTAGAAGGAATACCTATAAAGACACACAGGGTGGTACGAGGTGCTAATTTATGAGGGGCAGTGGAGGCAAGGTTCGGGTAGCACAGGTAATCGAAAATTCTAGGTGGTCATATGAGGGGATCCGACAGTAGAGAATTTTGGTGGGGGTTTTGTTGTGAAGAGTACTGGTAGGTAAAATATTAAGGATATATTATATCATTTTGACTGCATAGACCCAGAACGATGGGGGAGAGAGGCATGGAAAAGAAAGGTACGAACCATGTTGTTGATAGTACGGATGATTCGTTCGGCTTTTCCGTTTTGGGGTGAGGTGTGGGGACAGGAGAAATGGAAGACCATGCCATTATTGATGCAAAAATTATGAAACGCGAAATTATTAAACTCACGACCGTTATCACATTGGAATGATTTTATGGATTTTTTAAATTGTGTTTTGATAAAGTTATGAAACTCAAGAAACTTGGTATAGACTTCAGTTTTGAACTTTAGAGGGTAAATCCATATAAAGTGCGAAAAGTCATCTAACAACACAAGATAAAATTTATGACTCAGTGAACTAACAACAGGAGATGTTCATAAATCTACATGAACAATATCAAACGGAGAGAACACAACACTTAAAGAAGACTAAAAAGGAGTACGAACGTGTTTTCCTAGAGGGCAAGACAAAAATTGTTGGGCAGGTTTCCCACTAGAACATCGAATTAAATTATTGGTCCGAAGAAAATTAAAAACAGGGGATCCGGGATGTCCAAGTCTATTGTGCCAAGTAGACTGAGAGATTGTTGCTAAGGCTGGGGGGGAGTGACTTAGGCAGTTAGAGATGTGGGAGGGGTGACACTGGCAGCGGACGTGGATATGAACGGATAGAGGTTCCCTTCACTATTGCATCTCGTTAGGAGTTCTCCGGTACGTAGGTCCATTACAGAAAATCCAAACGGGTCAAAGTTAATTGATACAGAATTATCTCTGGCAAATTTTCTAACGGAGATTAGGTTCTTGATAATGTGTGGGGGGCATAAAGACGTTATTTAGGGAGAAGTGGGGATGCGGTGGTGGGGTTAGCGTGTGGCCAAACTCTTGAATTGGAATGCGTTGACCGTTACCGATCATAATAGACTGCGGAGTATTTAAATTTCGCAGTTGAGTAAGATTACTAGAATTATTGGTGAGGTGAGATGTGACGCCCGTATCCATATACCACGCGTTATCCGACTGTTGAGGAGTCAATGTGGCGAAAGCCTGACCCAAATTGAATTGAAAAGGGCTTGGAGCGGACTAATGGACGGTTTGGAAGTCATGATAGTGGATTATTTTCGGTAAGAAAAATTAAACAGTGACACTAGGGATGGCAACGGATCGGATCTAGATCGGATCCTACTAGATCCAGATCCAGATCCAGATTCGTTTTTCATACCTTAATCCAGATCCGGATCCGGATTCGTCGGGTCCATAAAAATCAGATCCAAATTCGGATCCACAGGGTCCACGGATCAGATCTGTATCCACATGTAAAAAAATTGGCCTTGCTAAGATTGTAACCTTGCTAAAAATATTTTTTTGAACTGACAAACGAATGTTACTTAGCTAACAGTTTACTGTGTTTTAATTTTGAAATGTTCATATGAGATATTTTGTTCGTTGTCTCGTTTTGATTGTGAGCTATTAATTGAAAATGTTGGATAATGACAATAGTTGTGGAAAATGCTTACTAGTATTTCCACAATGCAGAATTTGCATGTGCTTGGAATCTTCACAAATGAAGTGAATATAATTTTAACTACTTGTCTATGGAGATGTTAGTCATTCACTCATATAACATTGATTTTATTATCGAAGTTACCTCTTTATTTTTTTGGTTTTTGAGTTAACGCGGGGATAAATTAAACTTGTTTTGTGAATTAAACTTACAAGGATGTGCTTAGCAATTTTAAGAAAATACTTATAAAATTATATTCTAGGTTATGAATATATTTAATAAAAAACGGATCCACGGGTCGGATCTGGACCGGATACGGATCTTAAATACAAGATCCAGATCCAGATTCGATCCGTCAGAAACGAATCCGAGTCCAAATTTTGAAAATTCATATCCTATAAAACGGATCTGGATCCACCGAATCCGAACCGAATCCAGAATCTACTGCCATCTCTGAGTGACACAGGGTGTATGTCTTGGACAGAGAACAAAGAGAAGACAGGGGGCACACTGTGTGTTGACGGACCGAAACAGAGGGCACACCTTTTATTGCACACTAAGCCAAAAGGTTGATGCTTTCTGCAGGTTCTCTGCAAAAGAAAGTGAAGAAAACAAAGGTCTCTGCAAGAAAAGAAAGTTCTCTGCAAGTGCATGCAAGCTCTCCGCAAAGTTCTAGGACAGCTGCGACGGCTGAGTAAAGAAAGTAAGGTTTAAATTTTGACTTCTGATATCATGTTAGATTGTATTAAATTTTACTTGGGAAGCTTTTCTCATTAATATATATATATATATATATATATATATATATATATATATATATATATATATATAATGTGAAATCTCATACAACAGTGATCTTTATTCTAACGTAATTACATAACTTTAAATATGATAAATACAATAGTGGTATACACGTGCTAATAGCCTAGGCAGCCGGGGGCCCTCGACCAACATAACTGAAAATGCATATTCCCCTAACAAAAAGCAATGAATACTTGTGTCGATCTCAAATACCAATTTAGTATAGAAGATGACCACATTATGTAATCCTAACACTGCAGAAATATGAAGAGGTCAGGTAGAAAATATCCATATAGCAACACCCTTCATCTCTTTTCTTCAAAAAGGTTATTAGAAAGAATATTGGAAGCCTTTAAGAATATTGTGTTGGAGAGCAATTCATGAGTCATTTGAACATAAGAAGATTGTCCTTCATATATTTTTAGGGTCACTTACACTTTTCTGACCCTTTGTTTTTGGTAATTAATGTGAAATTTAAGGGACCATTAATAGGGAATAACAATGGAATCAGAAATCAGTACGTGTTTATGTGTTTTGGTTCTCACTAAATTAGAAGATGAAAAGTTGGGATGATAAATGATAATAATTGTGACTTTTATTCTTAATGAATAAGATCAGATAAATGAGAAAAAAGGGAAAAAAAAGGAGAAAAAAATGTGTTTCTTCCGAGAGAAGTGTCCACGTCACCTTTTCTATTTTAAGCTTTATTATATATATTGATTGATTGATTTTATTTGAAAGGTTTATGTTCGTTATTCAATAATAGAATTTAACATGTGCAAAGATATATAAAGTTCTATATTTCTATTCCTCTACGTTTGTTCCATTGAACTTTAATGTGGATGTTACGATTTTCTTCTTCATCTTAAACTAAAGCCAAACAGAAAAAAAAAATACTTTTTCTCAACTATTCTAAATTTCCTATCAGAAAAGATTCAAATGGAAACCAACTCATTTCCATGCATGTTCTTCTAGGATGTCTATATTAAACTACCTATCGAAATGTTCTAGTTCTTTGAATGTGAGAACAAACGTTGGACGTGCAATGATTTTGGCATTATAGTTTTTCCTAGGAAAAAAACAAAATTCAATTTCATTCGTTTGGTTTAACGATTGATAGTCAAAAAGTATTAAAGAATTTCACAACTCTAGATAATCTTTAATTTTTCTAGAGTTAACATTTCAAGATCTCGAACTAACATTAGTTGAATGGTTAGAAATTGATTACTTAATTTATATTGAGCACAATGTATACACGAAATTTAGTATGACATCAAGTTTTTCTATTTATAACTAACCCATATTCTGGAAGATGGCGTAGTTAACATTGAGTTGACCTAATAACGTATTATTCGTTGTGTGTTCCGCTTGGTTGGCATTAACAAGAGTTAAACTAAGAAGAAGAAAGATTATTACAACAGGAAAACTTAAAAAATTGAAAATGCAAACTGTTCCATTGACTAGTTAATCTGCACTTATCTTTGATTGGATTAGAGGACAACTAATGCATGGCCTAACAAGTAACAAACCCAACCAACACAATGGAATTATTATATTGATTGGTCCAAGTCAAATATATACCTGACACTCATTTTTCGCAGACACATTATCAAATTTTATCATCTGTATTTTATTCGTTGTGCAAAACCTACTCTCTTCATGATGATAATTTTATTACAAATTAGGTGGCGTATTTTCAAGTATATTCTCAAATCATGAAAAGTCGTGTGTAAATAATACCCATATTCTCACTAGCTATTGGCTTGTTAGTGGGATGGAATTTTATTCTTAAATACTCCACCTCCGTATTAGTTACCACTTACCAACAAGTAGCATTAAGGCATATAGTTCTGTTTCATTGCCCTTAAATTTTAGACAATTGACTTAATAATCGTGGTCTAGGGCATTATTATTTTTGTCTTTGTTGGAATTTGAATTTGAGACTTCATGAAAAAGGATTTTCGAACTTTTCTTTGATGGGTTCGCTTCTTGACACATGTCATACTGGATTTGAAGAAATAGAAATGAAAATTTAATTCCGCTAGAGAAAGTTGAATATGAATTAAATCAAAGAGGAGTTTTTGACTCAAAAAGTAGTGGCAGGAAAGGAAGCAGCACACCAGGACGAACTCCTTTTAAGTATCAACTCAAGGCCTCCTTTCCTTTCTCGTTGGTTCCACTTCATTAACTATTGAGTTATATCGTTGGTTATTTGATTACCTTTATTTGAAAACAACTTAAACGTATCTTTTGGAACAAGACTACATCTTCCCATATGCTAATTTGTATAAGACCTTGAGCCCTTTACCCCGAGGGACGGAGAGACCACTGAAATTCAAACTCGTTACTCATTACCTGAACTATAACCCCTTAACCATAGTTGTCGAATAACACATTCTTTACTTACCCGTTAATTATGTGAATAGAAGCATGAATTTTGCTTTAAAAAATATGTTATACACTGCATTATGTTGTTTTTTCTCCAGTCAAATATTTGATTAACTGACTAAATTTATCCATTTTCGTAGCGAGAAAGCTAAGCAGTAAAGCTTAAGTTACAAGGTTAAGATAAATAAAGGGGTAATGCCACGACACTTAGACGCCACAAAGTCAGCGAGAGTATAGAGAAAGACATTCAAATATGTCCTAATATATTAGGTAGACATAGGAAAGTAGAAGTACCAAATCCCCTGTTTAATATTATCTCACAAGCAATAAAACTCTGGAATTTTTATTTTTCTATTTTTTAAAGGTAACTTCTAGCATTGAACAACATGACATTCCAAGTTTTCATGACCTTAAGCTCTCTATATAAGTAAGGCTCACATCATTTGTCAAATGTGTGTTTTCCTTTCTTCTCTCTTTACTCTTAAACATCAATTTTGTTAACTTTAATTTGAGGAAATCTAATTAAGTAATGGCAGTGTCAGCTATAGCAACTCTCCTGTTTCTTCTTGTTGCTTCTCCGGTGGCTTTTGCCGCCAACCACGTCGTTGGAGGCAGCAGCGGGTGGAGCCAGTCCGGAGATTACTCCACTTGGGCAGCTAGTGAAACCTTCAACGTTGGTGACACCCTCGGTTAGTCTTTCAACTTCTATCAATTTGTGCTTTTTAGGCATTCAGTACTGGAAACCTATTGGTCCAACTAATTTGAACATGTACTAGGTAGATCTACTTAAGAGATAATTTGTTCCTTAACAAAATATTTTTTTTACTCCTAAGTCTCGAACTTGAGACTTTTAATTAAGGGTAGGATCGAGTAATTTAAACCATCTCATCACGTCCTTTTGTGGTATCGTCTACCAATTAGACATAATTACCTGGATATTTGAAATGTTTGACATATTGCAGATAAAGAGAGTATATATATGTTTCCTTAGATTGGTCCGAAAATTTCCATATATTAATATGCTAATCTTAGAGAAGAGACCTTATAATTCTTTGGCATTTGGAAACAAACAGATTTATGAGTGGAAAGAACAGATTTATGACAAGTAGACTTGAGAGGAGATAAATTACTTATATACAATTGATCAAGAAATTTTTAGTTTAACAAAGATTTACTTTTTCAATTATCATTATTACTTCTCTTAGACTAATTAGAAACCATTTGAATATCCATGATGGATGATCAGAGTTCAACTATGGTGGAAGCCACGGAGTGGATGTCATAAGCAAAGATGACTATGAAAACTGCAACACCGCAAACGCCATCGAGTCATACAGTGATGGAAAGTCCACTATCAAACTATCCAAGGCTGGTCCAATGTACTTTACTTGTCCTACTTTTGGTCATTGTCAAACTGGCATGAAATTGGCTATCACTGTCAAAGCTGGCTCCACCCCTAGTGACTCTCCACCATCCTCTAAAACACCAACTACCCCGTCGACTCCTGCAACTACTCCGTCAACTCCTTCTGATTCTGACTCTCCTACCACACCAAGTGTCGTCAACACACCCTCAAAGTCAACGCCAACTACGCCTAATGGGGCAACCGGAGTTTTTGGCAGCATGAACAAATTTGTGGTCGGAGTTTCAGTTGTATTGGGAGCTTTGTTTGCGTTCATGTGCTAGGCGAGAGGCAGTGCTTAATTTACATTATTATTGATTTTATTTCCTATTACTAGCGGGGTTAATTCAGCTGTAATTTTTGTTCCCTTTTTATTAATGTTCATGAGCGCTAATTTTGTGTGCATATTATTGTAAGGAATAAAGTGATTTTTTTTCACCTTTTATTTAGTTTATTTATGGAGCTGTCAGTTGTTGAATTTTAGAGAAAAATAGTTTAAAAGGTCGTCTCCTTATCGTTAGTTATATTTTATACAAACGTTCAACCAACTACCTTTCGGAAAAGGATAGTTTGTTATGGCTTAGGAGTCTTTATTACCTGTTTTGAACTGGTTGGTAGTAGGTTTTCACATAATATGCAATAAGATATTACTAGTATTGATCAAATTCTAATGGACCGAAAGAATTTGATCACAAATTTTGACCGATCACAAGAATGTAGCCAAAAAATCCTAACAGCTCGTATAACTTACTGTTTAGTAAATTATGTAATTTGTTTCAAAATTGATCCAAATCATTTCTTGGCACGGATTGCTCTTCAAATGCACTGGTCTTTAATTTTTGCCTCTCACATTTGTGCTCTTTAATTATTGTCCCTGTTACTTTTTTTTTTAAAATCAAGACTTGATTTGCAAGGCATAACTTCTACAACATTTTTATCTTTGGAAACTGAATTTTTTCCTGGATCGACATAAATTCTGTAGGAATAAATTATGCGGCATAAATTATACGTATTTTTCAGATTATGTTGGGTGTTGAAAATTCGATATAATTTGTGTGGATGTTATGATACATATGCTGAAGTTAAATGTAAACTATGATGAGTGAAATATAAAATCATGTGATTTTTCATATTATGTTGAGTGTTGAAAGTTTTTTCTTGTTCCATATAATTTTTTGAGAATGTTATGATACATATGCCGAAGTTAAATATAAACTATGCCTTGCGAAATTTAAATTATGTCGCACCCAGAAATGTTGAAGGGAAAATATTAAAGATTATAATTTTGAGGGACAAAAATTAAAAACCACTCCAAAATGAGGCATTTGTGCGAAGGAACCACTCCAAACTATATCAATCATGTGGGTCGGGCTGACCCACTTCATACCCGCTTGAGCCCAGACATGACCGACCCATTTAACCCACAGGGGGCTGGGTCTGAAGGGAAAGGATTTGGTTGGGCTTGCCGGCTGGACCGGTTCCGGCCCACTAAAATCCCTGACCAGTCCTTAAACTAAAACAATTCTTAAACTTCAGCTTAGTAAGAACTTTGAGGTGATGATATCTTTAATTTTAGAAATATGTAATTTATATATACACTATCGGGCACATATTTAGCAAAAAACTCTACTTAATGTACTGCATCAAAATTTCAACAACACTTAGACGGAAAGGAAAAAGAAACAAAGCCGCAATTCATTGAGAACACAAGGGTACAACTTACATATTAGTACTAGAAAATTAAGAACTAACGTCGACAAAGACATAGCTTTGGGAAAAAAGAGCCAGTAGCCAGTATTATCCCATTATCTTCCTTTGTCTCATATGGTCATATCGCCTGAAACCAATAATTAAAGCACTATTAGGTTTTTTATTTCTTAAACTTCGTGTCAAGTCAAACTATATCATATAAATTATAAATTGAAACGGAGAAAGTATATATTATCATGATTTATAAGCAGTAACCTTTACTATAAAGTGAATATAGGTAATAAATGATAAGGAGGTAATTTAATTAAGAAGCTTACCTGATCAGCAGTAGAGCATAATGGATGATCAATATCACAGTAAATGAAATAGAGAATGGCAAGTTGTCTGTCGGTGAGCTTAGCGTGAACCCAACAAGGGCAGCTATCATCAATAACGCTGTGTAAAATAGGGCAGCATTTGTCAATATCAGCAGTCTCTTCCTTCATGCATCCTTCTATTTTCTCTTTAGCCTCGTCGCTGCAAGGATCCCCCACGACACGCTGGCGGTGGCAGTGGCCTCCGCCGCCTGGTGGCTGCTGCAAAATTGAATCGCAGCCACTATTATTACCATAGCCATAACCAGCCCTCTGCTTAGCCTTACCATCTCTCTCTCTCTCAATTAAAAGCTGAAGGTCAGAAGAATATAGATGTAAAGGTTAGCCTTTGTGTGCACTATCTATGTGTAATACTTTCCGTGTATACTAATTTATGTGTTACACTTTCCTTTTTATTCTGTTCTAAAAAGAATGATACATTTTTCAAATATCCCCCTTGATAACCAATAGAGATGCCCAAGCGGACAAAAAAAAAAGAATGATACATTTATATATTTAGAAATAATTTAACTTGAAATTTTTTATTTTATCCTTAATAAAATCATTTACAACCACACAAATATTTATGACTCATTTTAGACCATAAGTTTCAAAAGTATTTCTTTCTTAAACTCCGTATCTAGTCAAACTATATAACATAAATTGAGACGGACGAAGTATAATATCATTAATATGTATAGGGTAATAATTACAAAAGTTATTATATTAACCCTTATTTATATAACAGTAGTGTTCGATTCAACTTGTGTGGCACCAACTAATTTTATGTGATATATCTATTACCTTCCACCAACCAAAATACCTGATAACTCTAGTCCACCTAAGCTTGTAAAAATTGGAAGATATCAACTATAGTGGTTTTGCCTTGCAATTTAAACATCACGATTCTCTACTCATGCACTTCATTGACCACAAAACCACTCTTAGAGGTTCAAATGAGTTTACCTTTATTAGTTAATAGTTAATTATATATAAAAAAAATTATACTACCAGATAATTGTAAAACCTATTACAAGTAATCAATAAAAATAAGCTGGATTAATAACTTAAAAAATAGGATAAATATTAAACCCGTTACAATAAGTTAATTAAAATATAGCGATAAAGCAAGAACAAAATACACTCAGTTTATATAAGTTACTCCCTCTGCTCAATTTTAAGTGTTAGTTTAAGGTTTTAGCATATTTCCCGTTAAATAGAAATATTAAGAAAAAAGTTAACGTAATGAATGAATTTTGGGTATAACTCAACCCCAAAAGCTAGCTCAAAGGGAGGAGGATTGCCCAAGCCATATAAGGAGACCAAAGACCACTTATCTCACAGATATGAGAGAACTCAACACCCCGCCTCACGCCCAGGGCTGGACATCTGGAGCGTGGACAATATAATAGGGGGCCCAACATCGGAAACAATGAATCGGGACAGATTTGTCTCTGATACCATGTAAAGAATGGATCTTGGGCTTAACTCAACACCAAAAGCTAGCTCAAAGGGAGGAGGATTGCAAGCCATATAAGGAGACCAATGACCACTTATTAGTTAAATTAGTTACCTAATTTGTACAAATTAGTTACATAGTTTGTAGCCTAACTTGTAGCTTTGACATAAGTATGTACTACTATATATTATACACCATAATGAATGAAAAAGACATGGAACATATTCCTTCATGGCATCAGCCAAACCCTAAACCTAATCCGCCATCTTGCTCATAATCCGACACCCTCCTTCCTCCTTCTCCTTCTACCCGTCCCTCAGCTCTCTCCCTCTTCAATGGTTGAACACCCACACCCAAATTCCATCCCGCCCTTGCGGTTAACAACATCAAGAATTTCATTCCCATAACTCTTGAGATGGAAAAAGTTTAGTACTCGTTCTGGGCGGAATTGTTTAAGATTCATTGTCGTGTGTACAAAGTCATCGATTACATCATCCCTCCTAAGTCCAAGCCAACCAACAAGAACAAGGAGAAATCTAATGTTTTTTATGATGAACTTTGATCATGATTGAATGCGGTTGTCCTACATGGATCTACGACACAATCTCGAATGATCTCTTGCCCACAATCATCGAAACCGACGCTACTGCACAACAAACATGGGAGATATTGGAGAGCATTTTTCATGATAGCAAGACCCAACGTGTCTTGTACTTGGAAAATCAATTCAAGGACATTCAACATGATGATTTTCCTAATGCATCGGCTTATTGTCAAGAACTTAAAATGGTTGTCGATCAACTCTTCAACGTCGGTACACCGGTCTCGAATCAAAGGTTAGTTATGCAACTAATTGCGGGATTAAATGAAAATTATGATGGTGTTTCTACAATCCTCCAACAGAGAACTCTGTTACATCCGTTCGAGATTTATCCTTGAAGAAACCCGCAAAGCAAAGCGGACAATGGTCAATGCTAGCACCACCGACACAACCCTTCCTACCATCGGTGGCTCATATGAAGATGCAAGAAGTTCGAGCTCTGGTCAGCATAATCGACACCATAATGGTAAAAAAACGAGGCTTGAATAACCGCAATACCAATAAAAGAAAAAACTTCGACAAAGGCCGCGGTGGCCATAGTGACAGCAACCACAATGGCGGAGGGGGACAACAATAGTAGTCCGACTGCCACTCACAACGACATCAGCATTGGCAGCAACCACCACAGTGGATTGCTTACCCACCTTGGGCAGCATGGGGACAACATGCTTGGGCTGATCCACCATGCCCATATCCGACATCTTTATGGGCTCGACATCCCGGAGTTCTCGGGGTGCGCCCACAACAAGCATACAATGCACATGCTCCTCCTCTTTCAAGCTATGCACTAACGGATATTGAGGCGGTAATGCATACGATGTCTCTCAATGTTTCTGATGAAAATTGATACATGGATACCAGTGCAACTTCTCATATCATACATAGTGATTTATGGACTTCTCCTATTTTAAGCACGGCTGGGCATATATATTATATTCTTCTTTTGGATGATCATTCTAATTTTTTATGAACTTTTCCTATTGCCAAACTCAGATTAATTATTACACTAAGAAAAAATACATGTTTAAAAATATAAGGTTAAAAAGGATGATGCAAGTAGTTAATAAAAGATGCATTTTTGACAATGTAAAGATTTTACCATTTATTCTTTTGAAGAGTCTCGCAAAGGTGATTGCAGTTTTTGAGAAATAAATTTTGACATAAAATCCGGAAAGACTATGCATGCCATTTTTATACAACTATATGTAAAATTGATTTTTAGAGAAAAATATGCATTTGTATGAAAAAGTTGATAAAATACATGCAAAGTTGATTTTAGATAAAAGTATGCATTTGTATGACATTATTTATAAAATACATATTTTTTTTGCAATGATAGTAAAGGAGAAAAATAAGTTGTTTGTAATGCAAAGAAGTGATTTTTTATGAAAGTCATTTTAAATTGCAAATCAGATAAGAAACGAAACCTTGTTTGTATGTTTAATAACACGGATAAAAGATGACCAAGTTAGTGGCATATCATAAGCAACCCACAACTCTTATATAGGACAAAAATGTTTTTTCTTAAACAATCTCTCATAAGGTGACATGTTCCCTATTACCACAAGAGGAATCCTGTTAATCACATATATTGTTGTTTTCACACAATCTCCCCAGAATCTTGCTGACAAGTGACTTTGAAATTTGATGGCTCTTGCAATCTCCAAGATGTGCATATGCCTTCTCTCCACCACTCCATTTTGTTGTGGAGTATATGGACAGGAACTCTGATGTATGATTCCAAGTTGATTAAACAACTCATTACATGAACTATTAAAGAATTCAGAACCATTATCTGATCTAATACTTTTGACATCTACATTAAAATATGTCTTGATTACTGTAAATAGATTCTTAAGAAAAATAGTCACATCAGATTTAATATGTATTAGAAATGCCCAAGTCCATCTGGTGTAATCATCAACAACTGTGAGAAAATACCTCATTCCATTATAAGTGGAAATCCTATAAGGTCCCCACACATCAAGATGCAACAATTGACAAGCAACTTATATTTTACTACTACAAACGGGAAATGGCATCCTAGTTTGCCTAGCCACAGGACAAACTTCATAGTGCCTTATTGCAAAACTGGACTTGTCACCAAAACCATCTATTTTCCTGAGTACACTCATTGGTACATGACCCAGTCTCCTATGACAGAGTCCTGCTTGCAACTCAACTGTTGTAACTGCAGTTGATGCATGAGCTTTAGCCTGTATCAGGACAGAGCATATTCCTTTTGACTCTAGCATATACAATCCATCTACTTCTTTACCAATCTCCTTCCCCTCCCCATGAAGAAATCTTATAAGACAAAGAAATCAGGAAGAAACTTGCACAACAGTTTAACTCTCTAGTCAACTTTTTTAACTGAAATAAGATTAAACTTAAAACTTGGTATACATAACACATGTTTTATGAGATCACTTCCTGTCAACCTGCAACATTCTGTTTGAATAATTGTTGTTGTATCACCAGTAGGCAATTAAACTTGTCCTGCATTTTCTATTAAATCACCTTTTTCAACCATGTTCTCATTATTCACCATATGATTAGTTGCTCCTAAATCAACTATCCATCTAGGATTACTTTTCTTATTGAATACAGGCTTACCTGCCATGTAACCTTTAGGTACTGGTGTACTGTTATGATGGACACCAGCTTCTGTAGATTGATTTAACATTGTAAGCACCTTCTTATACTTTTCTGGAGTACATGATCTTAACATAAAACTGAGCTGTTCATGTTGATCCTGAGACATTTTCCTTGAACCTCATGTGTTCCTCTGATTTGCCTTGAAACACCTTGATGCAACATTGCAAGTTCCTTCTTCAATTGATACACTCTAGACAAGATGATTTTGTCAAACCTCTCCTTCAAATCCTTCCACATTGCATATGTTGTGGATCTATACAATATACCACTAAGTAAATTCTTATTAACATTTCTCATGATCCATGAGATCACAATTGCATTGCATTTATCCCACTGCTTCACCTGATTTGGATCATAAGTGTCTCGTTTGACTGATCCATCAATAAATTTAATTTTGTTCTTTGTTAACAGAGTTAACTTCACGGCTCGACTCCATAGAGTATAATTTTTCATTCCTATCAATTGAATTTCTATTTGTACAGCTCCAGATGTGTCAGATGCACTTAGAAAGAGTGGATGATTATGGTCGACAATGTTCAAATTCGAACTCGAGCTTTCATCGACAATTAATGATGCATTCGGTAATGTATTTTCCATGATTTACCACAATTCTACAACAATTATACAATTCAGCACTGATATGAACAGAAACAGTTCACACAATTCACAGATTTAGAGACAAACCACAGTGGTCGAAAATAGCTCGAAAACACACTGAAATCCTCAGTACCAGCTGCGATCAACCAGAAATTGTTTCGATTCACTTAACCCGTTGCTTTGATACCATGAAAATTACTGCAATTGGATCGAGAAATCATTGCATGTGCTATCTAGTGCACTGCAGTTTACCGGAACAGAGAAAAGTTTTGTGGGAGCTTTTCTTCTTTTTTTTCTTGTCTAAAACATTACAAGGCAAATACTCTCATATTTATAGTAATGAGAGGTAGAAAAAAAATTATAATGAAAAGGAAGAATAGTAAAATATCTAACTTAGCTCTAACAACCTCTTAACTAACTCTAACAACCTCACACCAAATAAGTGTGTTTAACTCCCTAATGATTCCTTCATCTCAACAGTTAGTAATCACCTATGTTAATCATCTTGCGAAAATGCATGTTTATTGAATCAATATCCACAAAGAGCGAAAGAGGAAAAAGGACAATCAGTCAAGTAAGACCGTATAATAGAAGCTTTTAAGCACTATATATGTTCACTAAACCTACAAATCAATAAGACGAAGACACGTAGGGAAATTAAGAAATTTAAAGACGCGACCTTTAGTGTTTTTTTATTTGATGAATAAAGCGCATAATTCAGCAAAAATAAAGAAAAAGGCCAAAAAATTGAGAAAAAGATAAATGAGAATTCTGGTCCGTTTATGTCCCTGCTTTATATAGATATATAGATTTCTATAATTAAAGCATGCCAGGGAATCGTGTTTAGGAAAAAAATTTGATTAATTCAAAAGTTTATTCACAAAATAGCCTATTTCAGATCTGGATATAACTTGATGAAGTCCGTAAGCCAAAAGAAATGCACATATGTTTTTTTTTTTTTTTTTTTAAAAAGGCAATTCAAAATTCTGGTATTTTTCTAATGAACATGTATACTTAACTAAAGGATCAAGAGCATGGAAAATTATGGAGTAACATACTGTTCAAATTTACACATGTCAATATTTGACTGATCCATTTGACAATTAACATCAATAATGATAACCATAAATGGAGACTCAGAGAGATCAGAAGCAAAACTCGGCAAGGAGAAGGCGTATCTCAGGTGCTACACTAAATTAGGCGTTATCTGGGGCCGCACGACTCAAGCAAACTCTCTATCCGTGCGCGTGCCTATTTCGCTTTAGGAGATATCAGAGCGCAGTTTCAGGTAAAAACCTTTCGATTATGCTAATTCTCTTCTTGTTGTACCATGTGTTGGAAATTTACTAAATGTGGAATTAAGTATATCCCATTAATTTATGACTCGAACAATTGGGGGCTGCACGACTAAATGATATTGGTACGTATGTAATACGTTTGAGACATAGAATTAAGGACGGTTATTGGCCAAATGACAAAGTATTTCACGTTGGTAAACGAAGGAAGAAGTGTAAGATGAAACGAGTCGGAAATCGTCGCGGAGTCATGAAGGGTCGTGACGATAATTGGTTGACCAGTCACTTGAGCCGCGACACTAATTCACAGAGCCGCGGCGCTTCGGAGGCAGAATGCTGCGACGGGAAGTTGGAAAGTTCTAACCTTTGGGCTGATTTTGGAGCATTGATTCTCCATTATTTGGCACGTGAATTCAACAATTATTTGGCTGAATGTAACCCCTTAATCAAGTGCCATTACATGGCTATTGAAGGTCATTAGTTGGCTAGTTGAGGGGTCTTCTCCTTACACTATAAATTGAGGACTTTGGCTCAATTGACTACACTCAACACTTAGAAAATACTCCAGATTTTCTGATTTCATCTTCTTCCTCTCTAGCAAAGTTACTATACTCAAAGTTCTTCAAGAGTAACACTTGAGTTTCCTTTGCTCATTTGTTAAGTTGCTGTTGTATCTTGGGAGACTATTGCCAAACACCGTAAAAGGAGATATACGGGGCAATCTTGTCTTAAAGACAGAGTGTCATCACTCGACTCAGCAAATCACACAAGCAGTTTGTTAAGTTCTTGATTTCCAGTTTATTGTAATATTTAGTTTATCCTTTCTTACTATTGTAATTGTTACTTACTTCCCGTTCCCTACAACAAATGTATCCCAACACCATGTACATGACGATAGCAGTGTAGTGCTGTCAGTGGCGGCTGTTGTTAAGAAAAGACTCAAGGATCGAGTGGCCCGACTTGATGACAAGGTCGATCATTTGGACGGACAAGTGTAGACTATGGCAGAAAGGCAATGGAACCCGGATCATTCATGTGATCTCCTGGACTTGGGTATTGAATAAAAAGTAAATAAGATGTTTAATAATAGTGTCAATTTTATAGGAGGGCTATTTATGTATTTCTGCCATTTATAATGTTGGTATATGTTCTAATGAAGAAGAAATTAGAAAAAGAAATAAAGAAAATGATGAATAATACTTATGTAATATAATTTCGTGACAATTTAAGAACTTTAGTATTCCCGTTGAAAAACAATAGGTGTTTGCATTTGAACAGTCTTCATCCAACAAAAAAAAATGATTGGAAAAGAATACCTATGTAATATAATTTCGTGACAATTTAAGAGCTTTAGTATTTCCGTTGGTAGATAGGGATGACAGGTGTGTATAATTTTTCGGATTCTGCACCGCACTCACTCCAGTTGGGACGGGTATGGGTATAACTTTGACGGGTAGTAGGCGGGTATGGGTATTGAAAATGTACCAAAAACGGGTAGGCGGGTAGGTGGTGGATTTGCAGGCATACCCGCCTACCCGCCCGCCTACCCGCCTAGCTTATATAGCTGAAATAATATCTGGATTTTGTCTACATTTGTAATATATAGTTATTTGGGTGGATAATTTTTGGGTTTTCTTGGAAATTTTGTTTTCTTGAAAATTTTGTTTTCTTGATTCTTTGTGTGCAAGGGGGAAGAGGTGAAAGAAATGGGGAATTCTGATGGTGAAAAAATCTGGAATTCTCCTCCCGCTCTCCCAAAGAAAATGAGATCGTGACAGTATTGATTCTTGACTCAAAATTTTGGGATAATTTTTGGAATTTGAATTTTTGGGATCATGTTGATCACTAATTGATCAAAAATGAATTGATTACAAAATATGGCAGGTGGGTACAGGGCAAGATATTGGCGGGTGACGATATCCACTTGGGTGGTGGAGCGGGTGTGAATTTAGGAATATACCCGCCTAGGCGGGTGTGGATTTAGGAATATACCCGCCTAGGCGGGTGTGGATTTAGGAATATACCCGCCTAGGCGGGTATGGATGTTGAAAATTGTACCTGCCACGGGTGGCGGGTAGGTGGTGGGTATAAAATTTTATGATGGGTACGGATGCGGGGGAGGGGTACCGCACCCGCCCCGCCCAATTGCCATCCCTATTGGTAGGGGAATAGTTTTTCTATCACAAAAACAAAAACAAAAAAGAGAAAAACAGCCAAGATATCCAACGAAAAAGAATGATTGGAAAAGAAGTTGGCTGAAAATTTTGGATCTTATGATTGTGGCACGGTCATGCTTTAGTGGAAGTAATAGGGTAGATAGCTGAAAGAAAAAGTCATGTAAATAGGATTATAGGAATAATCTACAATTATGTTCCAAATGCTAATTTACGGGGGCCTCCTACGTATTTATAGTAAAGTATTTTTATTTGTTTGTGTAATTCTTTCTCCCCCCTCTCCTTAAAACCCACGATGAAGGTATAATTTTATTTGTTTTTCTAACATTTTTCACAAACCCATGTGAAGGTATAATTAATCTAACAAAAGATCAAAATCCTAACACCCAAATTGATCCTGATCAGTATCACTCCCTAGCCTTAGCTTCACTTTCATCCGTCAATCGCAGGTACCAAATCCTTCATTCCGAAACTTTGCAATCTTGTGCCTGGGAATTTCTCTTTTTGTTGGTCTTTTGCTTTATTGCTGCTTAATATAGGAATTTTGGGGTTTGATTGGAACAAGTTGGTGAATGTTTGCTTGGTCGATTGGAATGATTTTGTTAATGTTGTGTTTGGTGTTGTGATATTTGACCCTACATATCTTCTGAAGTACTTGTTTGAATGCATAAAAATGTTGGGACAAATGTCATAACATTCGGACCAACATCTTCGAAAAACAGTTTTGCCTTACTTCACGGTAAGCAGTAATATTTTACTGTGAGGTAAAAATGACTTAGTCGTGGTGAATTGGAGTTGTGTAAAACATGGGAGAAAGAGTCAGCTTTGGGAATAAGTCGAGTAAGGAACAAGTCAAAGTTGTTGAGATTTTCACTCCTTAATCATCTACCACAAGATGTCCATCTTTTCCTCAACTTCCACAACCGATCGACGAGCCTTTCGAGGGAACTCTCTACTATAAATAGAGAGGCCACAACAGTGAATCGAGTATCCAGAATCAGATTTCAAAAATACCAAGAGATCTCTCGGGATTTCATCTTAGAAATCTGGACCACAAGTGTTGTCTGAGTGTATCGACAACATTCTGTCAAACATTACAGTTGTTGTTTAGATTCTAGATTAGTTTTGTATGAAGCGATTGTAATGAGAGGTTGTCTATGTCTACTTAGATTTTTCAGGCAGAAGTCATCTGCGACTTCAACTTTTAATTCCTTTCCATTTTATCTTGTAAATATGTAAAGAAAAGAATTTGTAATTTTGTATATAATATATATATACAATACATATGGTCATTGACCATTATAAGTTATATAATATATATAACTTATGAAAATTTTATATTTTTGTGTTCTTTAAATTCCGCTGCATTTACTCTTTAAAGTTACTGTTTTACCAAGTGTTGTTACTGATGTCGGACGACATAATCGATGTATCCGTATCAAGCCTACCATCTCTTCTCACGAAAGACTTTCCATCCCGTCTCTGAAAACATAATTGTCATTCGATTTATTCCATTTCTTGTTTTTATTTTCTATAGCATTTGACACCCTTCATATTTGCTTAACTGCTCAACTTCATAATTGTGTTAAAACTTAGCATCCATGCTTGAGAATTTTTACCTGGGGCTGTTCAAGAAAGTATACCCGGCCTTTTTAGACATTACATGTTGTTGCATTATTATTTCGGTTATCTATATACCTTCCTGTTCAAGTTTCATGTATTCTTGATTCAGGGGACTGTTTCCCCTCTTTGCATTGAAGAGAAAGAAAACTGCTATAAGAGTCTTACTACTTTGAAAATGAAATGCTATGGCCTATGCGTTTAGGAGCACAGGTTTGAATAAAGTGGTACATATTACACAGCCTTCAAATGGGCAACTATAAAGGAGATTACTGCATACATAAAACTTCCAGGGATGTAACAGTGAGTGATAACACACGAGAGTGGTTGGCAGATACGAAACTGAAACATAACAATGAAACTTGCCTACATATAGGACCAGTAGTTCAACATACAATAGAACTTAAACATTGTCTTATTTTACTTCCACCCCCCTCTCAAAATCCTATATCACCTGGTGAAACCAACAAAAACACACGCATTAGTAAATACGCTTTAGAAAATTTCCAACATGATGATACAGGCATATCAAAAGAATTAATAAGATAAAGATTTAGAGGTCTAATTACTTTAACAATCTTGCACGGATTGGTGATATCACAATAACTCTCAAGTGTGATGAGAACTTGATTGTCTAAATCCTTGGCGTAATTGTAGCACCCGCAGTTACGTCCAAGCATAATATTGAATGTTGGACAACATTGGTCAATGGATTCTGTGTTAAACATGCAATTCTTTATCCTTTGCACAGCATGTTGCCCCCTCTTTCACTTGCTGCTTGCTACTACCACTCTTGTTGTCTATGGCCGAGCTAGTTTCAGCCACCTCATGCACCTGCTTGATTTTCATATTACATTTTGTGAGGGTAAAACTTACTTATACAGTATTTTGTATTTAACTAGTACAATAATGTTCAGAAGGCAAATACAAGATCTAACTCATTTGTTTTTTTGTTTTTCACTCCAATTTGTAAAAGATACTTTGTGCCATATACATTCAAGAAAGAGCATGTGGGATGAATTGTTAATATGTTTTTTGAATTTTAGAGAAAATGTTAAGAGGAAAAAATGTACTCCTAAAAGAGAATTTTTCTGAGCACCTTCTGATGTGTGTATATTGATATTCTACATCACAATGTAGTATAACTATTAGCGAATATTCTCAGAATATTCGTCGTATATTTTGTAATTATGATAAATGTATATTTAAGGTAACTTAGGATTCTAATTGTATTAGGAATCAACCTTTGTAAGGTAAGTTAGGATTCGTACCATATTAGGAATCAACCTTGTACAGCTATGTATATTGTGAATAATGAAAGAAATTTCTAAGGGAAATTATTCTATCTTTCATGGTATCAAGAGCCTAAAACCTAAATCCTCATTCCCGGCCGAAATCAGAATTTTTTTTCTGCTTTCACAGAAAAAAAAAAAAAAATTCTGGTTTCTTCCTCCATATTTCGGCCAAACCAGAAAATTCCCTTCCCTCGACAGGCGGCAACCATGTCTTCCCCCACAAATTCCGCTTCATCCACTGGCACACTTGAAAACCCCTCTCAACGTTCAGTATCTTCTTTTCATCCGGCATTCGCCGTTAACAACATCAAGAATTTTATCCCTATAATTCTTGACCAAGAAGACTGTCAATATTCCATGTGGATGGAACTATTCTACATTCATGCATGTGCATACAACGTGCTCGATCACATTGACGAATCTGTTCCTCGTCCCACTTATGTTACGAGACTCAATCAAGGCGTCGTCTTGACGCCATCGTCAAACAATGGATCTACGGCACCATCTCCAAAGATCCGTTATGCACTATCATGAAAACAGGTGCTACGGCACGTGAACTTTGGGTAGGCTAGAAGAAATCTTTCGGGACAATAAAAATACTCGGGTTGTGTATTTGGAAGAGCAATTCAACAATACCCGCCTCGAGAATTTTAACAACATGTCCGAATATTGTAAGCAATCGAAACTCATAACCGATCAACTATCCAACGTCGGGACTTCGTTTCGAAACCAAGATGGTGCTTCAACTTGTTGCGGGTTTACCGAAAGGTGAATATGACACACTCGCAACAATGATTCAACAAGCCGACCCTCTCCCAAGTTTCAACAAGGCACGTTCACAACTATTGTTGGAAGAAACTAGACGTGCTAAACAAGAGGAACATAACCAAAAGGCGTTAGCCGTTGACGGGATGGCAACACTGCGGCCAACAAAGAACAACCGCAGCCCAAAGCGGCAGAAGAACAACAACGAGAGCGGCGGAGGTCGTGGCGGCGAGGTCGCAACAACAAAGGCAAGGGCCGCGGAAAGGGCCAACGCAACCGGTGGATCGGACAACGCCAACCACCGGACAACAACAACGGTGGTCCAACCGGCGGCGGAGGTGGCCCAACCAGCGAATCGGGCCTCGCCCGCATGCCCGTACCCGACAAGCGGGGGCCTAGTTCCGGCGCTTTGGTCGACGGCTGTTTGGGCCCTACCCCGCCCACCAGGCGAGCCACCAGCCAGCGCGCGAAAGCCCACTGATTGCGGTCCAAAGCCCAGCAAGAATCGCAAGCAGCCCATTGCGATCCAAAGAAGAAGCCAGCCAGCCCCCGGCCCGATTTGGGCCGGGCATACACCACCGTGAACCTTCTACACCGACGACAATTGGTACATGGACACCGAGCCACATCTCATCTCACCCGGTCGTCGGGTAACCTATCTCAACTACGTCGGCTAAAGTGTCCTCAATTTATTACTGTCGGCAATGGTAATCGCATTCCAATTGAAGGTTACGGTAACACACACACCAAACATGCACACCCACCTTTCTCCCTAAACCACGTCCTATACACACCTAACATCATTAAAAACTTAATCTCTCGTTAGAAAATTCACTAGCAATAATAATTACGTGTCCGTCGAATTTGACCCTTTTGGTTTTTCTCGTGAAGGAACTCAATACGGGGAAAATTCTTACACGCTGCAATAGTGTGGGAGACCTCTACCCATTCACTCAATCTTCCGCTGTCAGACCGCAAGCACCTCTATCCCTTGCGGCGATCTCTCCCTCAACTTGGCACAACCGACTCGGACACCCCGGAGACCCAGTTTTTACTTTTCTTAGGATTTCTAAGCGTATTCAATGTAATAATGGGAAAATTGTCCAACACTGTTTTTCTTGTCCACTAGGCAAACATACTCGTCTTCCCTTTATGTCATCAAACAAAGTGTTACTTTTTCTCCCTTTGATATTGTTCATGCGATTTGTGGACATCTCCGATTGCTAGCTCTTTGGGTCATAAATTCTATCTAGTATTCTTGGATGATTTTTCACATTTTGTCTGGATTTACCCACTGAAATTCAAATCTGAAGTTTTTGCAAAATTCCTCGAGTTTCAAAAATTCATTAAGACACAATTTGAAAAACCTATTAAATCATTCCAATGTGATAATGGACGTGAATTTAATAACTCGGCATTTCACAATTTCTGTTCTAAACAAGGCATGGTTTTCCATTTTTCTTGTCCCTATACTTCTTCCCAAAACGGAAAGGTGAAAGAATTATACGTACCATCAATAACATGGTCCGCACACTTCGTTTCATGCCCGCCTACCACCGCCTTTTTGGGTCTATCTTTGTCAAAATGGTAGAATCCCTTCTAAATATTTTACCAACTAGCACACTCCAAAACAAAACCCCTACGAAATCTTATACCGTAGGCGACCATCATATGATCACCTACGCATTTTTGGATGCTTATGCTACCCCAACATAGCCTCCACCGCACCCCACAAACTTGCCCCTCGCACTCTTTCATGTGTCTTCCTTGGTCTATCTCCTAATCATCGGGGCTACTTGTGCTATGACATTGCTACTCGCAAAATCATCGTCTCCCGTCACGTTACCTTTAACGAGACAACCTTTCCTTTTTCAAATCTCCGGAAATTTCGACCACCGATTACATCTTTCTCGATGAACCGAGTTTGTCTCCGGTCATCCAAAATCTGTACCGACGGCTCACTGTTCCGACGCCATCGCTGCGCCTCCAGGCGTGTCATCGACCCTCCCGCGGCAATGCGCCACCCGATCCCAGCTCCCACACCACCCATGCCGCACCCCCGTCGAGTCTAATGCACCACCCACACGCGCCTCCAGGTCCGAAGAAATCCAACAACTCGTCGAGTCTCCCGCTTCGCAAAGAACACTGCTCGCCAACCGGTCCCGCAGCCCAGTGCGCTACCGATCCAAAGAACCGGTCCCGACCTCTCACTACTGCCCCCTCACCGCATGGAGACTCGTGCACAACACGGGATCTTTAAACCCAATGTTCACTTCAATCTCTCCACACAAACCTTATCACCCCTTCCAAAGAATCCAAAACTAGCTAAACTGGAACCCAATTGGAATGCGGCCATGTGCGAGGAGTTTAACGCTTTAACCAAGCAGAACACTTGGGATTTGGTACCTAGACCAGCTGGTGTGAATGTTATCCAGTGTATGTGGCTATTTCGTCATAAGTTCAGAGACAGTGGTGACTTAGAGAGGTATAAGGCAAGACTAGTTGCAAATGGCACTAATCAGCAGGAGGGTATTGATTGTGGTGAGACATTCAGTCCGGTTGTTAAACCGGCCACTATTCGATCGTTTCTCGGTATTGCTATGGGCTTGCATTGGCCGATTCATCGACTTGATGTCAAGAATGCGTTTCTTCATGGGGATTTGAAAGAGACTGTGTACATGCATCGACCTCTGGTTTTGTTCATCCGGCGCTCCACGGTTGTGTGTCGTCTCGGGAAGTCATTGTATGGATTGAAACAGGCCCCCGCGCTTGGTATGATCGGTTCGCCGTATCTTCTCGCAAATTGGTTTTGTATGTAGCAGGTGTGATACCTCTCTCTTCACTTTTCACCGAGGTAGCAAGACCGCATATTTGCTATTATATGTCGACGATATTGTTCTTCTTGCCTCATCGACGGGTTGAAGAATGAAATCATTGCTCTACTCAAAACCGAATTTGCTATGACCGACTTGGGGAAGCTAAGTTATTTTTTGGGTATATCGGTGACTAGATCTGTTGCCAATATGTTCCCGTGTCGGCGAAAGTATGCGAAGAGATAGTGTACGGGGCCAAGATGGCAAACCGTAAAATTATGCCAACTCCGGTGGACTCAAAATCCAAGCTTAGTGCCAATGACGGTGCGCCGCTTTCGATCCCCCTCTATATCGGAGTCTAGCGGTGTGCTCTTCGATCTTACATTCACTAGGCCGATATTGCATATGCCGTTCGGCGGTGTGTGTCTGTTCATGCACGACCCCCGAGAGTCCCATTTTGCCGCCCTCAAACGTATTATCAGATATGTTAAGGGCACACTTGACTTTGGCTTACATCTATACCCCTCTGCCCCAACCAAATTGCTAGCCTACACGGATGCAGATTGGGCAGGATGCCCCGACACACGTCGCTCCACCTCCGGTTACTGCGTATTTCTTGGGGATAATCTTATCTCATTGTCCGCCAAGCGGCAGGCCACACTGTCCCGTTCGAGTGCTGAGGCAGAATATCGCGGAGTTGCTAATGTCGTCGCTGAGATCTATTAGCTCCGAAATCTTCTTTGGGAGCTCCAGTGTCCATTACGCAAGGCGTCTATAGTCTATTGTGACAACATATCTGCTATCTATATGTCTCATAATCCAGTCCAACATCAGCGGACTAAGCATATTGAGATGGATATCCACTTTGTGCGAGAGAAGGTTGCTCGTGGTCAGGTCAAAATTTTACACGTGCCTTCCTCGTATCGGTATGCGATATTTTCACAAAGGGACTACCGCGACAGCTCTTCACCGACTTCCGATCCAGCCTTAGCATTCGGCCTCCTCCCGCTCCGTCTGAGGGGGAGTATTAGCGAATATTCTGAGAATATTCGCCGTATATTTTGTAATTATGATAAATGTATATTTAAGGTAACTTAGGATTCTAATTGTATTAGGAATCAACCTTTGTAAGGTAAGTTAGGATTCGTACCATATTAGGAATCAACCTTGTACAGCTATATATATTGTGAATAATGAAAGAAATTCCTAAGGGAAATTATTCTATCTTTCAATAACCTATGATAATAGAGTAAGTAGTTACAAATTCTATTAGGTTATCATGAAAATTTATTTGTAATTACCTTACGAGTGATCTGATTTTGTACATATCCTTACATGTGATCTGATTTTGTAAATGACATTTGCACTGTCGATGTATAGGGCTTAAACTTATTTATCATAAAGGAGTGAATATATGACGCGAAGAAGAGAAAGAAGGCAGACAACATACCTGCAAATGTGGACAAAGTGTAGGCTGCTTGAAGCCACAATAGATTTGAAGAGCAGTTAAAGCTTCTCTGTCAGCTTGACGGGCAGTGGGCCAGCAGTTGCATTTTTGTAAAGGGGGAGCCCAGAAGTTAAATGAGTCACAGCATTCGGTTATGCAGCTGCTACTTGGGTTCTTCACGCAAGACAAGAACTTCCTGCAACCAGCATCCCATGGTCCATATTCCACTTGCTGCTTTACATATCCATAGCAAGTTTTTAGTTTGAGCCAAAAACTTATCAGACATGCGTTTGATATGTACTGTAAATTGATAAATGCATGATATTGTTTGTATGTCATAATCAAGTATTGGAGATCCAGTCCAAAAGGACTATGCAATCTGAACATCTTCCAATAGTTCAGGTTGGCAAGGTACAAGAGCACAGGGTCAAATACCCAGTGATGATGCGGAGAAAGCTTCCATTTGATGATGTAATTGGCTTATACAATAACAACATACCCAGTGAAATCCCACAACGTGGAGTCTGGGGAGGGTAGAGTGTACGCAGACCTTAATCTACATTGGTAGGTAGAGCGGTTGTTTCCGAGAGACTCTCGGCTCAACACAGAGTGTAAGCACAAACAAAGCAAACGCAAAAGCAAAGCAGGAGAAAAGCAAGAGAAACGGTTATATCCGGTCAAAAAATTTAAAGCAGTATGAAAATGCTGGTATCAAACCGAATAAGCCATGCTAGCTCCTTATGAAAAATTGAGCGGTAACTAGCGCGGATAAATAAGCTAAACAAAGTACACTAAAGAACACATAGCAGTAGAAATCAAACTACCGGGGACTATAAATCAATATTGTGCCTATTAGTATGATAGGCTACGCAGGCCTATAATAATAACACTACAACTACCAGTTTTCAAGCGTTAGTAGGACTACGCTCGACTACATTGTCTCAAGATGCAGCTTTTGCACTGTTCCACAATGTGAAACAATCCAGCATGTGTTCATTGACAGTGAATTAGCTCAACAAACTCGGAAGTTCTTTGGGGCACCTATGGAATCAGTTATCAGTCACTCCCTGTTAGATTATTTCTCAGGAGATGGCGGGATGCAAAAGCTATTTACTAATAGAGTCCAGAAACTACTCTTCCATGTGGTTCCTGGGAAATTTGGATGAGAAGTTATGGAATCAAAAGAAAGTGGTGTATGCCACAGTGAAGCACCATATTCTTTGAATTATGAAATCAGCTGTGAGTGTACTTTCCTTCCTAGGTGGTGTCATCTTGGCCTAGTTTCTGGGAAGAAAGTTATATGGCACAAACCACCCCTAGGAGTGGTCAAAGTAAACACAAATGGGAGCTACTTTAAAGAAAATGGTAGAGCTGGTACTGTTTGTATTGCAAGGAATGAAAGAGGTGACTTTTCTATTCCAATGAGTTGCAGCTGAGGCAATGGTATCTAGATATGGATCAGTGGCCTTGACAATCTCATCATCACCGACGTGTTGAAAGGAAAATCCAAAATTAATTTGATAAATATCCAGTGTGTTTGGTCAACTTTTTTAGACAATTGGAGTCTTGCTAAGTTTCTGTAATTTTGAAGGTCTATTAGTGAAGAAAATCGAAAGAGTTTAAATGGAGACGATAGAGAAAAAATGGGAAAAAAGGAATAAGACAAAAGTAAAAGTGAGAATTAGACACGTGTCATCATTTAATTGAGCGTTTTTATCACATAAGTTGTGTATAAACATCACGCGCATGTCTTTGTCCAGTGACCCATTTTGAGGTGTATGTGTTCAATAGTAAAAGGGTTAAGTTGAGATGTCTAAATAAAATTTTTAGTCAACTTTAAGGGAATGTGTATGTATTTGGCCTTAATTATAATTTTAACTTTCGATAGAGCATGGGTAAGAAATACATTGTTCCACAAGAAGAATTGGGGAAAATAAAATAGTAGCATAGTTGGCCACTCACCCAAAATCAAATACATTCGCTAACCAAATATATATATATAAATTAAATATTAATTATGTACATTATATATTGTTGTTATTTTGGTGAGTGACTTTTTATTTCAATTTCTCAATATTATATTATAGTTAAAGAGAAAAAGAAATAAAAAGGTGAGAATAAGCTTAAAGAAAAAAGAAAGAAGAAGGTAACAATTGAACTGTGCTTTTAATTCTTATATTTAAAACTTTTATATATAAGGGTTTTATAAAGAATATAAGAATCTATGATACGAAATGTATAGATTGAAAATAGGAATGAGGATTATAACAATTTCATAATTTGTAAAATTCAAAAGAGGAAAAGGAAATAGAAGTTCCCCACAAAAATTATACTTCCTCCCGCCAATGACCTTTTTTTATTTGACGAAAATACCCCTGCGGTATTCCCAAAACTCAGCCCATAACTGAAAGCTAAAACCGTAAATATCCCAAAAAGAGTAACCACGAGGGGCAGTAGTTGGTAACGAACTTAGCAGAGATAAACACAGCTCGTTCCTTATTTTCTCGATCAGTTTATCGTTTCCATTTTCTCTGTAGAAAAACAAAATGAAAGCGTACTTCAAAAGGAATTGGAAAAGAGAAGATCTGATGAATTCTGGAGAAATTACTCTGCACGCTCACAAAAGCTTGAAGAAGGTACGTACATTCATCCTTAGAGTTTCACTTTTTCGTTCCTTCTATTTGATCATAAACGTAATAGAATTAGCGTTCTGATTAAGAAAAATGTTGTAATTCAAAGAAATTGTAATCGAGAGATTGAGAAATCAACATACATTCTTCGTCGTTATCTTGTTACTGACAGTTGATCAGAAGATGATGCTAAATCCCTAATTCATAAATCTTCACCATTGATGAATTTCGACTCTCCGAAGATTTTTAGGTATTGGCGATAATGATAGTCAGTATGTGTTTTTACAGTTTCTTGTTGTTCAGTAAGAAATAAGGCAGCATTCCACGGATTGATGAATTTCGATTCTCAAAAGAATTTGAAGTTTTTTGCCGTACTTTTTGTTGTTCTTTTGCACTTGCTTGTGCCGTTAGTGATAAAACAATTGGAGTAACATTTACTTTGGCATTTCGAGTCGAGTTTGGTATTGAAGCCTTGCTTGTGTTTGTTTTGTATCAATAAAGTCACTCAAGCATGAAGGTAGCATAGAAATGGAATGGTGTTAAGTACTTTCAGACTTCCCAAAAATGAATTTGGACGGAGGGATTGTTTTGTTTCAGATTTCAGCGTCTTGTGTTTGATCTTTTCTTTCTTTGCAAAACCTAGTTAGCTGGAAAAGATGCATTTTCACTTCTGCTTCTAAGTATTGGGTTCCCGTTTTTCGTGTGATTGATTAGTGTCTGCTGAAAATATAGGTCTATCTTACTCTCTTTTGTGCCATGTTGAGCTTTACTTTTGGATCCTTCTTGCACTTGATCTGGGAAGCTGGGGGGCTGTTCACAGTCCTTTCTTCTGTAGCATTTTCACTGTGGCTTTACTTTACACCACCATGGAGAGCGGTACGTGATCAACGACTCGTAGATTTTCTTCCAAGTTGTTGAATTATTCTTGAAGTCTTCTTAAAAAGTAAATCTTCTGTCTATGCAGAAGAAGAGGGTCATACTCTTGATGTTTGCAGCCTATTCTTTCGGTGCTTCTATTGGCCTTTTTACCAAATATCTCTTTGAAATCGAGCAAGGGTAAGACTCAAAAGATGCTAAAAATCCTTCAGATATCTACTGTTAAAGTTTTATATGGTTGCTTTTACTGCTTTCTTGTCATATCATATTATCAGGAACCTGATTTTTGTAGTCTTCAATCGTGTAAGGAGAGAGGCTTTCTGTTGATTGGATATATATTTGTGATCCCTTTATCCTTAATAATCATTAGATCTACTCGATATCCTAACTGGAAAATTTGGTATCCTTGTAGAAACTAGTAAGTATTGTTTTCCCTCTTCAATTAGAATCTCCTGAATGTTGACTATTTTCTCTCTGTGAAAATTCTGTAGTAAGGACTTGTGAGAACAAGGGCATTGGAGTGGATGAATTTGACATTTTGTATCATTCTTGCACGCAGTTAGCTAAAAGTGGCTACTAGGATCACATAGGTTCAGAATTTGCATTATGCGTAGCTTATGAATGAGGAACATTGAGCAATATGACTAGCATTGGGTGTTAGAATATATGTTGTTATAGCACGTTAAGAGTAAATTTTGAACTTTGTTTGGCTTATGAATGAAAGAAGTTGAGCAATATGACCAGACTGTGAAGAGTACTGCATTTTCACCAAGTGTGGCTCATGACTGAGTGAAATTAAGAAACATGACCAAATTAGAATTATGAAGAGTGCACTTAGATAATTTACCCCTGATTCCTGAAGTCTGTTCTAATATGACAAGAGACATTTTCTTGCTCTGTTAATTCCTATATTATATTGCATCTTAATGAATCAATAGCAGTTACTCTGCTCCTTCATTATGTGTAGTTGATTAGCCCTTATTTTTCTCTGTTCCTTATTTGAAGAATATTCTGATAATTTGAACAATAAGTATCTAACTTCAGAAAGCATTACATGCTTGCTCTCCAGCCTTCTTGTCAGCCTTTTGGCAGGTTCAACAATTGGCATTGGAACTTTCTGGTTTGGAGCCATGATGACAAGGAAAAGGAGTGAAATATACATCGGTTGCCTGCTTTATTCTTGTGTTCTAATGTTCTCCAGCTTTGTTGTCAATGCTTTTGATATCCTTGACAGCCACACAGCTCATTGGATGATAAAGGTAAGCAGTTGTATGCATACAATGTGATTACACTCATCCTAACACAGTTCCCTAGTTAATAAATCATTACTTTTGCCTCGAACTTAATGTGTATGCATACAATGTGATCACATTCATTTTGAACTCGTTGACTCTGTCTAATGACTGAATAATATGACTGACTTGAATACTGCTTGTGGTAGGTATATACTCTGCTGACATTGTTCATGGGTTACTATGTACTATATAGCCAAGATATATTGTATAATGCTCGCTATGGAGATATTAACTTTGTCAACTGCACATTCACCGTTTTCTTCCGTTTACCGGCTATTGTGGTCCATGCTGCAAGAGTATACCTGGGTGCAAAAATTCAGCAACACAGACAGAATTAAAGCTGATACACTTGGAACTATAGAATAAATCAATAAACAGAGAGCAGTATGCACCTTAGCAGATGGGGAACTGTAAATGATGAAAAAATATTCCCGTGGCTACATTTAACTGATTGAATTTGAAATTCGTTAGTCTGAAGCCAAGTGCTTTGAGTATTTCTTGGCAAATACTGATTGTTGATTACCTTACCCCATAGATATACTTTGTGATTAAGAAAATCTTGAATAGAATACACATAATTGCTTATAGGTACTTTTGATTAACCAAGACTTTTACGATTTATCACGAATATCTTATGTAATCTCCAAAATGTTTTGCTAAAATATAACTTTAATTTTCTCTCTATTCTATTAGCCTCATTTCTTTGTCCTTTTTTAACGAAAAGTACATGTCTAAATATGACAAGAATGTGAAGTTACATATATTATCGCTAAAGTGTCTTTCTAACTAACTATTACTAGTACTAATCAGATGACTTCATTCCTTTATATTTTCCCTCCATTTGACAATAGGAATGAGACAAAACAATTTGATAATTTAATTAAAAATCAGGAGAGGAAAAGGAAATAGAAATTACCCACAAAAAACAACAACATACACAGTGAAATCCACAACGTGAGGTCTGGGAGGGTAGAGTATACGCATACCTTACTTCTACCTTGGTAAGTAGAGCGGTTGTTTTCGAGAGACTCTCGGCTCAAGACAGATCATAAGCACAACCAAAGCAAAAGAAACGGTTAGACCTGGTCAATTTTTTTTTAAAGCAGTATGACAATACTGTTATCAAAAGCAAATAAACCATGATAACACATTCTGAAAAAGTAAGCAGTAACTAGCGTAGGTAAATAAGCTAAACAAAATACACTACAGGACATATAGCAGCAGAAATCAAACTACAGGGGACTATAAAGTAAGGGTGGCCAGTGGGTCGGGACGGCTCGACCCCGCCCCGAGCCCGCCCCGGTCCCGCCCCGATCCCGCATTTAAAAAAAAATGGTAGCGGGACTCGAACTCGAGATGGGACAATGTCTCGTCCCGCCAGACCCGAGCCCGCCCCAGGCCCGCCGACCCGACCCCGCCCCGAGACCGTCCCGACCCCGACCCCGACCCCGCCCCCCGATCCCCCTTTGCAAATATAACCGTTACACCAACGACCATTTTAGATTTTGGCCGTTGGCCAACGTCCATTTTAGCCCCCCCTCCCCCAACCCCCCTACCCCTTAATATTTATTTTTAACCCATAAGTTATTATATTTACAATTAACCCAATTTTTCAACTATAAATAACTCATTTTCTCTTTATCTTTCTCACAAATCTTCCTACAATCTCTCTAATTTCTCAGTATATCTCTCTACAAGTCTACATTGTTTACTAAATATTCAATTTTATTTATTCATTTGGGAATTGGGAGTGAAGTTGGCAACTAGCTTGAGAATCTTCCATCAAGCAAAGTTTCAATTTTCAACCTCCCGATTACACGTCGATGTTACGTCGGCGTTTGGTACATTCGTTCCTTCATTAAATTATTATTGTCTGTTTATTTTATTTAGCGCACTTAATTTTATTGTCTTTAATTATTTATTATAATAATTAAAATGAAAGGATTAAGAGGTATGTTTAAGGGTAAGGGTGCTTCTTCTAGTAGGGGCGGTAACTAGGGCAAGGGTACTTCTTCTAGTCATCTTATTCCTACACAGGATGATTTTGTTGATACTCAACATTTTTCTACAATACCATTAGATTTAGACGAGGAGCTATTTTCTGGAACTCAAGAAAACTTTAATTTAGACGATGATCTAGATGATACACCCACTAATATTGATGACAACACACCCACTAGTGTACCTTCAACTGAAATACCTCCTATTCCCCCTAGTATGAGACGAGGTCCAGCAAAACGACCATTAAAATCAGATGCATGGACATTTTTTGATAGGGACGTAGAGAATCAAGTAGCTATATGTAAAATTTGTAAAAATATTTTAAAATTTAAAACTGGAAAAGGTCACGGTGGGATGGGGGGGTTTAATTAGACACGTAGTAAGTGCTCATCCAGCTAGGTATGCCCAATACCAGGCTTCAAAATCGGGTGCGCAAATGCCCGCTCCATCGGGACAAGGTTCACATACTGATACTGTTCCAGACCAAGTACATGGTCAAATTAACCCTATGACGGGGGGAATTGTAGGCCCTAAATACAATAAACATAGAAATAGGGAAGCAATATCAAAATTAGTTGTTGTGGAGGGTTTGCCTTTTTCATTTCCTTCATCTCCCGATTTTATTCATTACATTAGAGATATTTATAATCCTGCTTTTAACGGTTTTCCTAGATCAACTGTTAAGAGAGATGTATTTAAATTCGCGTATGAATATCAACAATATTTACGTTATTCATTATATCATTTTAATGGCAAAGTATCTATCACGTCTGATATAGGTCGTAGTACTAACGGCCATGATTATTTAACTATAATTTGTCATTGGATAGATTATAAATGGTCTATGCAAAAACGTATTTTAGCGTATAGATATATAGATGATAGGCACACTGGTACTTTTATTGCAGATAATATTTATCAAGTATGCCATTATTACGGAATAACCGATAAAATTATGACTATTACATTAGATAACGCTTCTTCTAACAATTACGCAATTACAATTTTAAAAAATAGTTTAACTCCATCTTTTCCAGATCATTTTCATATAAAATGCGCGTGCCATATATATAACTTAATTGTAAAGGATGGTCTATCACTTTTTGAAGACATTCTTAGTAAAATACAATTTGCTATAAACTTTATTTTTAAAAGTAATAAAGTACAACGTAGAAAAGAATATAAAAAAACTTGTCACGATTGTGGACTATCTTATAGAAAAATTCCACAAGAAGTATCCACTAGGTGGAATTCTTTATACGAGCAACTACTTGTTGCTTATGACTATAGAAAACCTATAACTTTATTTTTTAACTCTCATAATAAAAATCCAGCTGATATGATTGTAGATAGTGATTGGGTAAAATTTTTCGAACTTATTGTATTTTTGGAGAAATTTTTTCAAGCAAAAAAAGAATTTTCCGGTATATATTATCATACTATTTCAACTATGTTGTTTTATATAACTCTAATATTTTTATTACTTAGTGAATATATGGAAAAACCAGCTTATATGGCAGCTATTAAAAAAATATTTGTCAAAATAAAAAAATATTTTATTCTTATTCCCACTATTTATATTATTGGTTCTGTATTAAATCCGACTATTAAAATAGACGGTACTAAATCACCAATTGAAACTATTTACAATTGTATAGAAGTACTACCACCTCCAAGTCCCAAAAATCTAAATCACCCACCACCTATTGAACAAACTAAAAAAGAAGTGTTGTCTAGCGTAGAACACCAATGCAAAAAAAAATATAGATTTTATCAACAAGAAAATGCTAGTAACTTACCGACTTCCATACCATATTTTTCATCTTCAACACAACCTCACAAACGACATGATGTTTCTGCGACTAGTATTGAAAGCCTTAGAAATAGAATGTGCGGCCGTACCTCTACTACTAACCAAATTAGGGAGTTGGATATTTTTATTTTGCAGGGTTCTGTACCGTACCAAGAAGTTATCAATGAAGATGGACATGAAGACTTGCTGAAATACTGGAGGGGGAATGAGAAGACCTTTCCGACACTTTCATTGATGGCCCGAGATGTTTTGAACATTCAAGCGTCATCAACTGCGTCTGAAAGCGCTTTTTCTGCCGGCAGATATCAAATAGGAGACCACAGACACTCATTAGCCGGAGACTGCTTGGAAATTATAGTATTATTCAGAGATTGGATACGAGCGGAGCGGAGAAGGTGCGGTCAACCGGTTTTCAACGAAGAAGAAGATGAAAACTACAACGAAATCTTATCCGAAGGTGGTGAAAGCGACGTAGATCAATTTGACCAACAAATACCAATTCCAACCGAAGAACCACAGGAAATCATCAAGTAATTAGAACAGGTTTTTTTGAGAATGTAATTTTTTTAATTGCAATTTTATTATGTAATTTGCAACTTTTGGACAACACCACAAAGTTGCAATTTAGATTTTACTTTTTAGACAATTGTATTTGTATTACAAAAAGATTATATGTCTATTAAATAATATAAGAGGCACAAAAACAGCCTTGGGATGTTTTTATTACACTATCTTGTCCTGTTTATTGAGTTTTTTTTTATACATATGTTATTTTTTTTTAGAAAAAAAGAAAACCCGCCGGACCCTGCCCCGACCCCGACCTCACTCCGACCCGATTCCAACGGGATCGGAATCGGGACGGGACTGGAGCAAGTCTCGCCAGACCCGAACCCGACCCCTTCGCCCGTCCCGCCCTGACCCCGTCAGACCCGAGCCCGGCCCACTGGCCACCTCTACTATAAAGTAATAATGCGTCTATTGGTATGATAGGCTAAGCGGGCCTACATTAATAACACTATAACTACCAGTTTGCAAGCGTAAGTAGGACTACGCTCGACTACCTACTATCATTCTACCATAATCTATGTCCTCCGGAACCCCATATCTAAGGTCATGTCCTCAGTAAGTTGCACCTGCGCCATATCCCGTCTAATCACCTCTCCCCAATACTTCTTTGGTCTACCTCTACCCCTGAACCCGTCCATAGCCAACCTATCACACCTCCTGTCACGACCCAAATCGGAGGGTCATGACGGGCACCCGGACCTTAATTGTCAAGTACCACTAATCACATATTTAGCAAATATCTGTAACTAAGCATGGCCCACTAGGCCGCCACGAGATACGCTGCTGACATATGGTAATAGTAAATTGGAAAAGATCTATGTAAAATCCTGAAATCAGAATGACCCAACCTATATACATATAGATACCAAGGCCGACAAGGCCATACATGACTACTATACACAGGACATCTGTCTATAAGCCTCTAAAGAGTATGTAACATCATAAGGTCGGGACAGGGCCCCGCCATACCCCTACGTATCTCAAAAATATCATACCACGACTAGATTGCAACTTTGGAACAAATAGAGTACTCCAATATCTGTTGAACCAGCAACCTACTAGCGCGAACCGTCACCCTCTTTACCTGAGCCTACAGGCATGAAACGCAGCGTCCCCAGATAAAAGGGACGTCAATACGAATAATGTACTGAGTATGTCAAACATGAAAAATAGCATAATAGAGACCTGGAAGTAACATGAGACAAGAAACAACCAACCAATAGAGAACGCCTCTAAGGGCCATAATATGCCGAAGTACCATGTCTGTGCAGAATGCCTATGAAGGAAATAATATGCATAAGTATCATAGTTGTTGTAATGCCTCTGAGGGCCATAATATGCCTAAATGTCATGCACAATGTGGTATACATATAAATATTGGCCTCATTGGGCATCTTCCTTCCCATAACAGCCTCTGTAGGCATCATATCAGCCTCTGTGGGAATAATCATCATCATATCCCAGCTGATCAGGTGGTCTGCGTATCCCGTTTTACATCCCCAATATATGGTCCAGGGTAATACATGAATAAAATGCATGAATGACAATAAAACATTCTGAGTTTATCTGAGTGACATAATATCCTTGCACCTTTGGCTAACATTGAAAATATTAAGATCTTTCCCACATACCTCAATAAGGATTTGGGAACATATTTAAACATGTTTTTAACATAGGAAGCATTAACAGAAACATCCTTAACTACTAAGAGTAGAATAATGTATGGAACAACATTACGCTATTTTGGAGTAATCATACCTTTGTGAAACCTGCATAACTATAATCTTATTCACATTTATCCTTCTTGTCATAATTCTTCCTTCTACTCGTCATTAAACAAAAAATATTTCTGCTTTGATACTTAATCATATCATTCCATTCATACTTATTAATTGTCTTCAAATTTCTTACAACCATTCTTTGATTGTTCCATAGTTCTCGTCCTTAATTGCCCCTAACAAGCTAGAGGTTATTTAAAATTATAACATGTTGCACAATGAAGCTGAAGACCTTACTAGTCCAATACTTATAGCATGCCTTAGCTTACAAACATTGATACATGTAATTTGCGGTATAGTACTTTACGCACGGACGAGAGGCTTATGTCCCCTTCCACTACCATGGATAACTCGATCCTTATTTATGACTTGAGATCACTATTCTGGGTACGACACTTTACGTGATCTTCTTAAATTTACTGATGGTCACTCTTCACACGATTCGATTGTGGCAATCACCTCTCATTAATGATATCCTGGGGAAATTCCCAATCCATTCTAGGTAAGACATTGCAATCTTAGGTCGCACATACATAACATATTCCCTTATTCTAATCGGCACGAGTCACTATAAAACGTGTAGATTTTCATAACCTGCTAAACCTTCCAATTATGTCTTATGCGTTTCATCTGTACAACTCATACTCATCTTATCCTTACTTTTGCGAATCAACTTGGGACACTTCAGAACGTTGTGGCCATGGTTGCCACACTAAACCAACCCCATGTACCTTTGCAACATAATCTGGCATGCACTCGACTATACTAACTACAACATGGTCAGGGCGGTCTCACTCGACCTTTACAACTTTGATCCTGAGATATTGGCATATTTGAACCCTTTAAATATCGGCGATCCCCGGCCAATAAACTCCCTAGGTTATAAGATCACTGACCCTTCAAGGGGCATATCTCTATCAGATGTTCTAAGATGAAGTCGTGCCTGGGAAAACAACTCACTCATATCCTCTGACGGATCTATCTCAATTGAGAGCATACTACTCGCATTTACACTCAATCCAACCTCAATTTCCCTGCTAATCATAGGCCTATTGGAAAAAGGCATCGTTGTAATCATAAACACGATAAGATTTACAAATAGAAGTCTTACAACTCAGCTCTATCGCATTATTCTAGATCAAGAAGGAAGGTAACCATCATCTTAAATGCCCTGTACCTCATGTTTATAAGTGTGGTGCACAACACACCCATAAACAAGACTCTACTAGACACGACTTGGAGACTCCCTAGGACAGACATGCTCTGATACCAAGTTTGTCACGACCCAAATCGGAGGGTCATGACGGGCACCCAGACCTTACTTGCCAAATACCACTAATCACATATTTTGCAAATTTTCGTAACTAAGCATGGCCCATGAGGCCGCCACGAGATACCCTGCTGACATATGAAAATAGTAAATTGGAAAGGATCTATGTAAAATCCTGAAATCAGAATGACCCAACCTATATACATATAGATACCAAGGCCATACATGACTACTATACACAGGACATCTGTCTACAAGCCTCTAAAGAGTACGTAACATCATAAGGTCGGGACAGGGCCCGACCATACCCCTACGCATCTCAAAAATATCATACCACGACTAGACTACAACTCTGGAACAAATAGAGTGCTCCAATATCAGTTGAACCAGCAACCTACTAGCGCGAACCATCACCCTCTTTAACTGAGCCTGCGGGCATGAAACACAGCGTCCCCAGATAAAAGGGACGTCAATACGAATAATGTACCGAGTATGTCAAGCATGAAAAATAGCATAATAGAGACCCAGAAGTAACATGAGACAAAAAATAATCAACCAGTAGAGAACGCCTCTGAGGGCCATAATATACCTAAGTACCATGTCTGTGTAGAATGCCTCTGAGGGCCATAATATGCATAAGTATCATAGCAGTGTGGAATGCCTCTGAGGGCCATAATATGCCTAAATATCATGCACAATATGGTATACATATAAATATTGGCCTCATTAGGCATCTTCCTTCCCATAACAACCTTTGTGGGCATCATATCATATCGGCATATGTGGGCATAATCATCATATCCCAGCTGATCAGGTGGTCTGCGTATCCCGTTTCACATCCCCAATATATGATCCAAGGTAATACATGAATAAAATGCATGAATGACAATAAAACATTCTGAGTTTATCTGAGTAACATAATATCCTTACACATTCGACTAACATTGGAAATACTAACATATTTTCCATATACCTCATTAAGGATTTGAGAACATATTTAAACATGTTTTTAACATAGGAAGCAATAACAGGAATATCCTTAACTACTAAGAGTAGAATAATTTATGGAACAACATTACGTTTACGTTTTGTAATTTAGAACATGTCAAAAGAAAGAAATGATTTGCCTTAACATACTTTTAGTCGATCTAGTTGTTGACACAAAGTATACTAGCTGTGTAGCACCTCAATCTTGTATGCCAAGAACTACTCTTCTTTTACCTTACCTCACTTCTCGATCATTCATCCAACTCGGGGAAAACTCATGATAGTAATTGAACTCTTCATTTTCCCTCTTACCTAAACTCATTATAGTAATTAAACTCTTTATTTTTTTTCATGCTTCCTTTTACCTAACTCCGCCCATCGGTCTGTTAAATTCCCAAAGGGAAAGGATAAAAAACAGATACACTGTGGAGTTTAACTAGTATCATGGCAGGAAAGTGACAGAGACAAAGAGCACACATGTTGCATATTTTTATTTTGGAAAACTTAGAGCAGATCTTACCTTTCTCTATATGGTTACAAGGTGCTAGTAGACAACCACAATTTACAGAAAACAATAAGGATCATCATTTAATTATTGTAGCAGACATAATGTTTTGCTCATAGCTTCTGCATGTCGGCGTGTAGAGGCAAAGAACACATATCACGCCTTTTATTTTGGATAGGTTGAAGCACATTGTACACTTGTCAATACGCACTTCTTGTGCATTTGACTCATCACCTTCTCTAATCAATGTAGTGACACCTCTTTTGTTAGATGTTGCCACGTGGAAATCCCATCAAAATCTCTTATCCACTTAATCAATTACACACGTAATTAATTTCTTGATCTCAATTCACTTAAATCTTAATGACTTATAAAACCTTCATATACTCAATGTCATAATCATGCGATATACCACTAGTTCATAACCTCTTTTGGGGACATACAAAACTATTATTATTAATCATCGTAGTCACACTTGTTGAATCCTAAATTATTTCAGGACTGCATTCTTTTATATATTAAGCTCTTCATTTGCGTACGTGAATACGACAAGAAAATCCTCGAACGTTTGGGTTTCTTTACATATGCCTAGCGATTTTACATACGCCTAGCGATTCAAACAATAGCCCGAAAGTATGGGATGTTACACCTCCGCACTGAGTCATTTGTGTCTCTCCTCAGCACATTCCCAAACCATCTCAACCTCGCTTCCCGCATCTTATCCTCCACCGAGTCCACTCTCACTCTGTCCTTGTAAGAATATTAGAATGTGTTTCTCAATATTCTTCTTCCACAAATGTGGTTAATATACAACTAAACATGCTACAATTAAGTAAGTGATAAGGAGAAGATCATGCCTAATTATCTTCCCAAGAAAATGTTAATCTTCCTAATGAATATTTTACATCCTACCATATATAAACGATACTACACTAATTATAATAATAATTATTAATATTAATAATGATTATTCTATCACTCCCCCGCAATCGAGAGGCAAACGGATGCTGAAACTGTCCCGAAAATCATTAAATAATACCAGCGGAAGACCTTTAGTAAAAATATTTGCATTTCGATGGCGCGACGGGACGTGTAGCACCCGCACTTGTCCGCGTAAGACTTTTTCATGGACAAAGTGGATATCCAGCTCAATATGTTTTGTGCGTTGATGATTGACTGGATTTTCGGACATGTAGATGGCACTAACATTATCACAATACACCAATGTGGCTTTCGGAATCGGGCAGTGGAGCTCAAGAGGAAGATTTCGAAGCCAACATGATTCAAACACAACATTGGAAACACCACGGTATTCTGCTTTGGCACTGGATCTGGATAATGTGGCCTGTCTTTTTAGGACCAAGAAACCAAGTTATCACCAAGAAATATACCATAACCTGAGGTGGAGCATCTGGTGTCTAGGCAGCCTCACCAGTCGGCATCTGCGTAGAAGACAAGCGCGGGCGTGGACGATGGGTATAAGTGCAAGCCACATTCAAGAGTACCATGTATATATCGCACAATGCGTTTTAGAGCATGCATGAAAAGGCACACTTGTTGCACGACATAAGAAATATCCGGTCTGATGAAGGTTAGATACTGCAGGGCCCCTGCCAGGCTAAGGTAGAGTGTCGAATTAGCAAACGGTTTGCCGGAAGATGCACTCAATTTGGATTTAGTGTCTACTGGAGTTGCTCAGGGTTTACAGGAGGACATGCCAACTCGTTCAACAATCTCTGTTGCATACTTCTTTTGGGAGAGAAACAAACCACATGTATGTCGTGTCACTGTTATGCCTAAAAAATAGTATAGTGGTCTGAGGTCCTTCATTGCAAATTCATAACCAAGCTGTGACATGATGGACTTTCGAAGAGCATCTGATGATGCAATTAGTATAATAACATCCACATATAAGAGAAGATAAACAATATTATTACCCTGGCGATAAATAAACAGGGAGTGATCGGAACGGCTGTTAGAAAAAATAATATGTAAAACAAAATCTGCAAACCGCTTGTATCATACCCTGGGAGCTTTTTTCAGCCCATATAATGATTTTTTGAGGAGGCACACATGATTGGGATATTTGGAGTCCCTGAAGTGGTCATCCCTTTGAAAGAGCCAAACTTAGTATTGTTCGTATAGTCGCTGGTTTGACCACCGGATTGAATGTCTCACCGCAATTCACGCCAACACGTTGTGTCTTGTCATCACCTACAAGACGGGCTTTATGCTGCTTAAAAGTACCATCAGATTTTTCTTTATGACTGAAAATCCACATAGACCGAATTATATTAGCATGAGGGGAACGAGGTGCCAATTCTCACGTCCTATTTTTAATAAGAGCATTAAATTCATCATCTATAGCCATTTTCCAATTCGGGTCATGAAGAGCAGACACATGATTATGGGATAATGGTGATTTTGAGACTTGAATGTGTAGGCTATATTTGGCGTTGGGCTTGACAATATCGTGTTGACTTCGGGTGACGGGTCATTGTGCCAAAAACGGGACTGGGCTGAGGGGATGACTTGAATTCCCTGAACTAGGTCTATTTGAAATTGGGCCATTGTTTCTACCAGCAGTAACTGGGCCCAGTGACGGTAACAATGGCCCAGTTTGTTGGGCAGTGTGGTCCCGATTTTGGGCCTCTATTCCGTGAGACAGTTCACCCAAATGATTTGGGTTGGCCGAAATAGTGGATGTGGGACGTTGTTGGGCCACTGTTTCGGGGCCGAAATTATACGGGTTGGCCAAAACTGAGATAGTGGGCCGTGAAAATTGTTGGGTCAAATACGGAGATATACCATCATCTAGAAAATTATAGGTAAGTGGTCTGGACTCATGCATTTTGACAAATGAGAAATTTGTTTCATCAAAGATGACGTGGTGACTTATAATGATTTTGTTGGAGGATAGGTCGTAACACTTGTAACCTCTATGATTGGAAGGATAACCCAAAAAAATGCAAGGAGTAGACCGGGGTTGAAGTTGGTTGATTGTGGTAGATGGAAAAAGTGGATAACACAAGCACCCGAACACCCGTAAATGGTAATAAGAAGGATCCCGTAGGTATAGGACTTTTAGTGGAGCTTGATATGACAAGTTTTTGTGAGGAAGTATGTTCAATAAATATGTGGCAATTTGTAGTGCATGATGCCAAAATGAAGGGCGTAAAGTTGCATGGGCAAGGGATGTTCTAACAATGTTATTTATGATTCGTATTTTTCATTCCATCTTCCCGTTTTGTGAAGAGGTATGGGGACATGAAAGACGAAAGTTTAAACCATTTGAGTTGCAGAAATCCCAAAATACCTATTATCAAACTCCCTCTCATTATCACATTGAATATTTTTGACATCCCATTCAAATTGATTTAGGATGAATGCTCTAAATTTGAGAAATGTGAAAAAAAAAACTTGTGATTTGTTCGACAAAGGAAACGTCCACAAAAAATTAGAGTAATCATCTAAAATGAGTAAATAATATCTATGGCCCGAAGAGTTCAAAACAGGGGAAGTCCAAATATCACAATGGATAATATCAAATGATATAAGTGTGCATGAATTTGAGAAAACAAACGGCAATTGAACATGTTTACCAAGTGGGCATGAATGACACTTATTCAAAGTTCGTGTTTGAGTACATGAAATAATTTTATTTTGTTTGAGGGAGTCTAAAATAGGAGCTCTCGGATGACCCAAACGTTCATGCCATAATGAAGATGTTAAAGCTGCAAAAGTATATGGTAACTTGGATCATTTAATGGGTGAGGTGACTAGATAAAGCTCATCTTGGCTATCACATCTCATTAGAAGCGTCCCCGTCTGAAAATCCTTCACGAAAAATCCAAAAGGGTCAAAAGCAACAGACACCCAATTATCAGTAGTAAACTTTCTAACAGCTACCAAGTTTTTGATTAATTGTGGAGCATGAAGAACATTCTTTAAGGTTAGTGGTGGGTTTGGTGGGGATAATTTAGTAGAACCATAACATTGAATTGGAATAGAATGACCATTTCCGATAATTATACCATTATTTTTGCTCAAATTAACATAGGACGAGAGATTACTTTGGGAGGATGTTATGTGAGATGTCGATCCGGAGTCCATATACCAATTTGCGTCAGGTGGATTAAGTCCAAAAGTGTACATGGCGGACTCAATATCCGTTGGGTGGGCCACTGTCGAATGGGCCTCCTGCCACTGGATTGGTAGTGGCCCTTTATTGCCTGAAATGTTGCTACTTCTTAGCCTAACGCTGGAAGGCCCATAAAAATTCTGGAAATTGCCAGTGGGTCTGGCAACTGGCCTGGCCCAGTTTCCCGTCGGGACTGGGCACGGTGGCATAGCCCAAGGCCACTGCCAGGCCCAATGGGCTAGACCACCGCATGGCTGTCAGTTTTGGCCACCGGTGGTACTGTTCCGGCCAGAATTTCCGTCGCCGCCACTGGAATTCTGGTGGCCCCATTCTTATTATTTCTTCGATTTCCTCCCCGATTTTTATCACTATTTCATCTTTTTTGTCCTCGATTTTGTTGTGTAGGTTCGAAATTAGTAGCATTTTTATGTGTTGGGGTGGCAATCATGACGGAGTTTGATACAGTTGCGGCCTTTTTGGCAAAACCCGCCCCTTCAAGAATGAGCATAGAGTGGGCTTGATAGAAAAGTGGGAGAAGATTGCTTTGTCGGATAAGCGTTCCCACGCCACTATATGCGTCGGTAAGTCCGACAACTAGTTGTAGAACCAATCGGTTGTTAGTGACCGGAGAACCAACATTTTTGAGTTGATCCGACAATACTTTTAGGCGTTGACAATATGCCGACGCATTCGAAAAATCTGTCATATCGGTGGTGGAGAATTCTTGCTCCAATGTGACAGCGCGGGAATTTTTGTTGTCTTGAAAAATATCCCACAAACGATTCCAGGCTTCCATTGCCGTAGAGTCGGGTTCCATTATTGTGTGCAACAAATCATGAGAGATAATTGTATAAATCCATGAGAGAACTGTGACATGTTACCCATAGTTCTCTGTCATCGTCTGTTGTTAACTCCTTTCCTTTTCCATTTGCAGGTGGGATAATGTGATGAATAACTCGGTGGGAACGGCAACAGATTTTAAAACGCTCCGCCCAAGTAGCATAGTGAACATTTTTCATCTCAAGAGTGATGTAAATATGTGTTTTGATGTTAGAAACGGCAAGAGCGAGGTGATATGTAGATTTAGAGACATATATTGTTGACCGGAAAAAGAAGAACAATAATGGAGAATAACAAAAAATATTGGAGGTAGAGAGGTCGGTCGGTTGTGCTTGGAATGAGAGGGGCCAAAAATTTGAAAGTGATTTGTTTAGGGTAGGATCTTTCCCATATCTCTGATACCATGTAAGAATATTAGAGTTATTAGAATGTTTTTCTCAATATTCTTCTTCCACAAATGTGGTTAATATACAACTAAACATGCTACAATTAAGTAAGTGATAAGGAGAAGATCATGCCTAATTATCTTTCTAAGATAATGCTAATGTCCCTAATGAATATTTTACATCCTACCATATATAAATGATACTACACTAATTACAATAATAATAATTACAATTAAGTAAGTGATAAGGAGAAGATCATGACTAATTATCTTCCCAAAATAATGATAATCTCCCTAATAAATATTTTACATCCTACCATATATAAATGATACTACACTAATTACAATAATAATAATTATTAATAACAATATTAATAATGATTATTCCATCGGTCCTCGATATCATCATTTCTAAATTACCCACAAAAATCATATTTCTAAAACCTGTCCCCGTTCCCGCCAAGTCCAACGACCTGAGCCTGGAGATTATTCTCCTTTTTTCTTTGACGAAAATACCCTTACAATATTCCCAAAACTCAGCCCATAACTGAAAGGAAACCCGCAAATATCTCAGAAGTAGTAACCGCCAAGGACAGTAGTTAGTAACGAACTTAGCAGAAACTCTTTTCTAGCATTTCTCACTTTTTCTCTGCAAAAAGGAAAAAATGAAATTGTCAGTGAATGCAGTGAAATCGTACTTCAAAAGGAATTGGAAGAAAGAAGATATGATGAATTCTGGAGAAATTCCCCTGCACGCTCATAAAAGCTTGAAGAAGGTACATTCATTAATGTTAGTCAGTTTGTTTTTTACAGTTAGTTCACTACGACAAGCCTTGACTCTTCTCCTCATAGACTCTTCGTCGAGAAGTCAAGTAACATATAGTGCTTTCCACACTCACCCCGTAGAGAGAAATTTACTGAAGGCAACTGCTCTCTCTTTCACTCAAAACAAGAGTTCCGTGCCAAGCATAAAGATTGAATCTTAAGCATTTTCAAATTTTCCAAAAATTAAAGAGTATCATATAAATTGGGACGGAGGGATTAATTTGTTTTATGTAATTTCAGATTTCAGCTTCTTGTGTTTGATCTTTTCTTTATTTCCAAAACCTAGTTAGCTAGAAAAGATGCATTTCTGCCTCTAAGTATTGGATTCCCCTTTTCCTGTGATTGATTGGTTTTTGTTGATAATAATATAGGTGTATCTTGCTCTCTTCTGTGCCATGTTGAGCTCTACTTTTGTATCATACTTGCACTTGATCTGGGAAGTTGGGGGGCTGTTCACAGTCCTTTTATCTGTAGCATGTTTACTATGGCTTTACTTTACATCACCATGGAGAGTGGTACGTGATCTATGACTCGTAGATTTTCTTAGAATCATTCTTGAAGTCGCTTCTTATATCGTAAAATTTTATGTTCTATGCAGAAGAAGAGGGTCTTACTCTTGATGATTGCTGCCTTTACTGTCGGTGCTTCTGTTGGCATTTTTACTAAATATCTCTTCCAAATTGATCAACGGTAAGACTCAAAAGATGCTAAACATTGTTCAGATATCTACTGTTAAAGTTTTATATTGTTGTTTTTACTGCCTTCTTGTCATATCATATTACCAGGACCTGATTTTTGTAGTCTTCAATTGGGTACAGAGAGATTCTTGTTGTTGATTGGTATATACTTGTGATCCATTTATCTTTAATAATCATTAGATTTGCAGGAAATACTAAATGGAAAAACTGGTATGCTTAACAGCTGCAGTAGAAGCTATTTGTTTCAATTTTTAAATCTGAATCTCCTAAATGTTAACTATTACTCTCTTTGTGAAAACTCTGAAATAAGGACTAAGGACTTATGAGATATGCCTACCTAAGTGTGTTGATCTCTTTCACAAAACAAGGGCATTGGACTGGATGAATTGACAAACAGTCTTTCTCCGTAGCGTTCTGTATTATTCTTGTGCGCAATTAACTATAAGTGGTTACTAGGATTACATAAATTTGGAGTTTGAACAACCTGGAGTATCTGAAATATTGTGGAGTAATGACTATTATACATGATCTGTTAGGCTTTCATATTGGAGAATTAGCATAATGCATAGCTTATGAATGAGAAAAATTGAGTAATATGACTATTGTCTTGTATTGATGACATGTACGTAACTAAGATTCCCATACCCTGGAATTACATATGTCTTTCATGGATTTAGAGGACTGGACTGGAATTACAGTTAGCAAAATGTATCTCAAAATTATGTGCTTTTTTAGAAACCGGAAACAATATCCGAAGAATATTCTGATAATCTGAACAATATCTAACTTCAGAAAGCATTCCATGCTTGTTCTCCAGATTTATTGTCATCGTTTTGGCAGCTACAACGATTGGCTTTGGAACTTTCTGGTTTGGAGCCATGTTCACAAGGCAAAGGAGCGAACTCTACATCGGTTGCCTGCTTGAATCTTGTGCTACAATGTACCTGTTGTTTGTCAATGCATGTGATATCTATGACAGCCACACAGCTCATTGGATGTTAAAGGTAAGCAGTTGTATGCATCCAATGTGATCACATTCATTTTGAACGCATTAACTCTAGTTTTGACCCGAAGGGGAGCCTTGGAATAATTGATAAAGTTGGTGCCATGTGACCTGAAGGTCACGGGTTCAAACCGTGGAAATAGTCTCTTGCAAAAATGCAAGGTAAGGCTGCGTACAATATACGATTGTGGTCCGGCCCTTCCCCTAACCCTGCGCATAGCGGGAGCTTAGTGCACCTGGCTGCCCATTTAACTCTAGTTTTGACTCGCCTTTGTCTAATGAATGAATAATATTGATAGATTAAATAATCAAAGATTATTTCCATAATCAAAGTAAATATTTTATATTTATGTTGTAAATATTCTTAGTATATTCTACCATAATTATAGCCTAAATTAAGTCTTGTAAAGATGTATATAATATTATATTGATGGAATGAAATGATTACGGAAAATATTTTCTTCATGGTATCAAGAGCCAAAAAATAATCCCCCATTACCCTAGCCCTAAGCCACCGCCGTAATCCCCCCCCCCCCCCGAAACCCTAGTTTTCGGTTGTCTTCCCTAACAAAACCCTAATTGGGTTCTTCATTCTCCTCTCCTCATCCTTCTTTTTTTCGACACTCAAGACCAAAAATGGCCGACCAACACAAATTATATCCCGCTCTTACCGTAAATAACGTTAAGAACTTCATTCCGGTGATTCTTGAGATGGAAAAAGGGCAATATTCATCTTGGGCGGAGTTATTCAAAATCCATTGCCGCGCATACCAAGTCATTGACCATATTCTTCCTCCAAAGTCTAAATCGGGTGTCATGGAAAAGTCCCCCGAAATTGACACGACTCTTTGGTCTTGCTAGGATGCTATAGTCCTTCAATGGATTTACGGCACTATATCAAATGACCTTTTGCACACCATATTGGAACTTGATTCAACGGCTCAACAAGCATGAGAGCGTTTGCAAAATATATGCCGTTTGATATCATGCATAGTGACTTATGGACATCTCCGATTTTGAGTTCGGCCGGTCATAAATATTACATGCTTATTTTGGATGATTGCTCTAATTTTCTATGGATATTTCCCATTGGGAAAAAGTCACAAGTTTTCACTATTTTAATGCAATTAAGTACTTTCATCCAAACCCAATTTGAGATATCTATTAAGTGTTTCCAATGTGACAATAGGAGGGAATTCATAAATGACCAATTTAAGGAATTTTATCATAAAATTATATGGTATTTCGTCTCTCGTGTCCACATACTTCTCCTCAAAATGGGGAAGCCGAACAAAAAATACGTGTAATAAATAATTTAATTCGCACATTTCTTGCTCATTCGTTCATACCACCATCATTTTGGCATCATGCTCTTCAAATGGCAATGTACCTCTTAAACATTCTCCCTAGCAAGCTACTTTCAAACCTCTAATCCACACAAATTCTCTATCATCGGGATCCTTCCTACACACACTTAAGGGTTTTCGGGTGTCTATATTATCCTCTATTTCCGTCCACAATGATAAACAAACTTCAAGCCCGTTCTACTTCATGTGTATTTTTGGGATACACACACAATCATTAGGGCTATAAGTGTTATGATATGTCGAGTGGGAAAATTTTAATCTCTTGTCACGTTATTTTTTATGAATCCCAATGCTCGTTTTCCAACATACAGACGTCTTCCCCGCCCTCGTATGATTTTTTGGACACTGGGTTACATCTCATCTTGCAATATCATTTAACTAACCCAAAAGATCAAACCCAAATGAGGGAGCCCACCGCTCCTTCTCCCTCGGCCCAGAAAATTCAGCCACAACGAGGGAGCCCATTGCTCCCTCTTCCGCGGCCCAATTTCAAGGCCCAAATATTGAAGTCCATCCGAGGGAGCCCACTGCTACCTCTCCTGCCGTCCAGTGGAACCCACCCCTACCCGTCAGTTGGCCGATCTCAACACCAACCGAGACCAAGCCCAATAACAGCTCAATCCACATAAACCTGAGGCTCACACTGCCCCAACAGCCCAATTCGGGTCAGGCCCTACCCCGATCCATCGAAACCTGTAGCATGCATGAGATTTTTTGGCCTACGTGGAATTTTAATCTGACTTCCTCTGTCTAACCATCTCCGCTTCCCCGTAACCTGAAAGCTGCCCTATCAGACCCGAATTGGAAAGCCACCATGATAGATGAAATTAATTCTCTTATTAAAAATAATACGTGGGAGTTGGTGCCCCGTTCGTCTAATGTAAACATAATTCGTTCCATATGATTTTTTTGTCATAAAAAGAAATTTGATGGTTCTTTTGAGAGGCACAAAGCCTTTCTTGTTGGTGATGGCACGTCTTAGCAGGTTGGTGTAGATTGTGGTGAAACATTTAGCCCAATTATGAAATCGGCGACTATCCGGACGGTGCTTAGTTTGGCTTTGTCAAAATCATGGTCAATTCACTAGTTGGATGTCAAAATGCATTTCTACACGGTCACCTCCGGAAAACGGTTTACATGCACCAACCTATGGGTTTCCGAGACTCTATTTACCCAAATTATGTCTGCCTGATAAAGAAGTCTTTATATGGGCTCAACAAGCCCCCCGAGCATGGTACAACAGGTTTGCGGATTTTGTCTCCACAATGGGCTTCTTGCATAGCAAATACGATCAGTCATTGTTCATTTCTTAGAAAGAAAATGACATGGCTTACATTCTTCTATATGTTGATGACATCATACTCACTGCATCATCTGACTCTCTTCGATAGTCTATTATGTCTCTCCTTGAATCGGAATTTGCCATGAAAGATTTGAGTCTTTTGAACTATTTTTGGGCATTGTTGTGACTCAACATACAGGTGGACTATTTCTATGTCAAAGTAAATATGTTGAGAAAATCATTGACAGAGCCGGCATGTCATCATGTAAGCCGTCACCTACGCCGGTTGATACAAAGGCAAAGTTGAGTAATGCTTCAGGGTCTCCATACGAAGATCCGACTCATTACCGCAGTTTAGCAGGGACATTACAATATTTCACCTTTCACGTGACCTGATATATCATACGATGTTCAACAGGTATGTTTACATATGCATGACCGAAGGAGGAACATATGACTGCTCTCAAACGGATTCCACGGTATATTCAATGTACTCTTGACTTTGGCTTGCATCTTTATAAGTCAGCAATATCTAGTCTCATTGCTTATACCGATGTTGATTGGGGTGGATGCCTGAATACCAGAGGCTCCACCTCTGGTTACTGTATTTTTGTCGGAGACAATTTGATCTCGCGGTCATCGAAGCGCCAACCCATGTTATCTCGGTCTAGTGCTGAAGCCGAGTATAGAGGGGTTGTGAATGTTGTCTCTAAATCATGTTGGCTCCGTAATATTCTATTGGAGATTCATTGTTCGATCAGAAAGGCCACCGTGGTATATTGTGATAATGTGAGTGTGATCTATCTGTCAGGCAACCCCGTACAACATCAACACACCAAACATATCGAGATGAATATTTTATTTGTTCGAGAAAAGGTTGCACGTGGCCAAGTTCGTGTGCTTCATGTCCCGTCCAGATATCAAATTGCTAATATATTCACTAAAGTGCTTCCGCGTATACTCTTTGATAATTTTAGGGACAGTCTCAGCGTACGAAGGCCTCCCGCCAAGACTGCGTGGGAATGATTGATAATGGAAATAATCAAATCAAAGTAAATAATTTATATTTATATTGTAAATATTCTTAGTATATTCTATTATAATTATAACCTAAATTAAGTCTTGTAAAAATGTATATAATATAACATTGATGGAATGAAATGATTACGGAAAATATTTACTTCAAATTTGACTGACTTTTGAATATTGCTTGTGATAGGTATTCGCTCTGATGGCATTGTTCATGGGGTACTTTGTGCTATTTAACCAAGAGATTCTTTACGATGCTCGCTGTGGAGATGTTAACTTTGTCAACTGCGCATTCACCGTCTTCTTCCATTTATCGGCTATTGTAGTCCATGCTGCAAGAGTATACCTGGGTGCAATAATTCTATACTTTATAAGCACTTTTAGTTAACCAAGACTTTTACGATTTTATCATAAATATCTTATGTAATCTCCACAATGCGTTTTCTAAAATATAATTTTTAATTATCTCTCTATTCAATTTACCTCATTTCATTTGTCCTTCTTTTTTTTTTTATATGTAAAAGTGCTTTTAAATTTATATTTTTTGTAAAATACCTTCAAAGATGTTTTAGTCATTTTGACAAAAAAAAAAAATACACCCTCCATCCTAATTTAAGTGTCTTACTTTTCTTTTTAGTCTGTCCCAAAAAGAGTGTATTTTTCTATATTTAGTAAGTTTTTCAATTACAAGTCAAGTTTAAGACCGCAAGATTTAAAAGACCTCACACATCTTTAATTTAAGATCACAATATTCAAAAGTCTTTTTTTTATTTCTTAAACTACGTGCAAAGTCAAATTAAGACATTTAAATTGGGACGGATAGAGTATTTATTTGCATTTTTTTAGCAAACAAACAAACTACTCCCTTTATCCCAATTTATGTGACACTCTTTCATTTTTAGTCATCCCAAAAATGACATCTTTTTAAATTTATTAACAATTTTAACTTTAAACTACACATATTATGATTTATAACCAAACCACATCTTTTAAAAGTCTTTCTCTTATTTTAAAATTTGTATCAAGTGAAACAACTTCACATTAATTGAATTTATCTATACATCCAATTAATTGTTTATAAAATCAGTTTCAGCACCTGGAAAAAAAAACGATGGAAAAGAGAAGACATGATGAAATTCCACTGCACGCTCACAAAAGCTTGAATAAGGTATGTTGATTACTTCTTCTTTTCTTCCATTTGATCACAAAAACGTAAGAATTGGTATTGCCGATAATGATAGTCAGTTTGTCTTTTACAGTTTAGTATGAAATAAGGCAACATTTAACTTGCTTTTCTTAAATCATCAGGATATATGAATATCGATTCTCAGACGATTTTTAGGTATTGCCGATAATGATAGTCAGTTTGTCTTTACAGTTAGTTCAGTAAGAAATAAGGAAACATTTTACTTGCTTTTCTTAAATCTTCACAATTGATGAATTTCGATTCTTGAAAGCATGAAGTAGCATAGAAATTAAATGTGTCAAGCATTTTCAAACTTCCAAAAATAAAGGAATATCATATAAATTGGGATGGAGGGATTTGTTTGTTTCGTCCATTTTCAGATTTCAGCTAAGTATTGGATTCCCTTATTTTCCTGGAAAAACAAGCATTTTTTGCTTCTGCCTTTTTCCTGTGATTGATTAGTTTTTGCTGAAACAATAGGTATATCTTACTCTCTTCTGTGCCACGTTGAGTTCTACTTTTGGATCATACTTGCACTTGATCGGGGAAGCTGGGGGGCTGTTCACAGTCCTTTTATCTGTGGCATGTTTACTCTGGCTTTACTCTACATCATCATGGAGAGTGGTACATGATCTATGACTCCTATATTTTCTTAGAATTATTCTTGAAGTCGCTTCTTATATCGCAAAAAATAAGGACTTGGGAGATATTTCTACCTGAGTGTGTTGGTCTCTTTCACAAGACAAGGGCATAGGACTGGATGAATTGACATATATAAACATAGTCATTCTCCATCACATTCTGTATTATTATTGCGCGCAGTTAGCTAAAAGTGGCTACTAGGATTACATAGGTTTTGGAGTTCGAACAACCTGGAGTATCTGAAAATTTGTGCAGTAATGGCTATCATACATGATCCATTACGCTTTCATATTGGAGAATTTGCATAATGCTTAGCTTATGATTGTGAAAAAATTGAGCAATATGACTAGCACTGGGTGTTAGAATGTTGGTTCGTTATTAGGTTATAAACTGTTGGTTTTGGACTTCTAAATTGATGACTTGTAACTAAGATTCCCATACCCTGGAATTTCTTCTTTTTTCATGGATTTAGGGGACTGGACTGGAGTTACAGTTAGCAAAATGTATCTTATAATTGTGTGCTTCTTTGGAAACCAGAAGCAGTTTAAGTTTTGTGCATTCTTGGCAAGTGTATAACTTAACAACACGTAAAGATTCAACATTTCCAATATGTTTGGCTTACGAATGCGAGAAATTAAGCAATATGACCATATTGTGAAGAATACTGCATTTGCACTAAGTATGGCTCATGACTGAGTGAAATTAAGAAACATGACCAAATTATGAAGAGTACACTTGGATAAATTACCCCTGATTCTTGATCTCTGTTAATTTCCTACACTGTATTGCATCTGAAGAATGTTTCTAATCATGTGAGGAATATCTAACTTCAGAAAGCATTCCATGCTTGTTCTCCAGCTTTGTTGTCAGCCTTTTGGCAGGTACAGCAATTGGCTATGGAACTTTCTGCTTTGGAGCCAAGTCAACAAGGGAAAGGAGTACCCTCTACATCGGTTGCCTGCTTGATTCTTACGCTTTCATGTACATGTGGTTTGTCATTGCTGCTGACATGATCTTTGGCGGCCACACAGTTCATTATATGCTAAAGGTAAGCAGTGTTATACTCTTCTAGTTCCCATGCTAATAAATCATTACTTTCTCCTCGAACTTAATATGTGTGCATACAACGTGATCACACTCATTCTTAACTCGCTGACTCTAGTTTTGAACTCGCCTGTCTAATGAATGAATAATATGACCTGACTTGAATACTGTTTGTGATAGGTATTCGCTGTGCTGTCATTGTTCATGGTGTACTTTGTGATATATAGACAAGAGATAGTGTATAATGCTCTCTCTGAACATGTTAACTTTGTAAACTGCACATTCACCGTCTTCTTCAATTTACCCGCTATAGTGGTCCATGTTGCCAGACTGGAGCTGATTGCAGTAATTGAGCACTACAGACAGAATTAAACCTGACACAGTAAAAGCTACAATTTTGCTTTGGAACTATAGAATAAATAGAGAGTACAATGCACTATGGAACTGTAAATGATCGAGCAAATATTCTGTTGTAACTACATTTTACTAGGGCTGGCCAGTGGGTCGGGACGGCCCGACCCCGTCCCAAGCCCGCCCCGACCCCGTCCCGAGCCCGCCACGACCCCGTTAAACAAAAAAAAAAAAAAAAAAAAAAAACGGGGGCGGGACTCGAACTCGTGACCGGACGATGTCTCGTCCCGCCAGACCCGAGCCCGCCCCAGGCCCGCCGACCCGACCCCGACCCCGCCCTTTTCCCCCCTTTGCAAATATGGCCGTTGGTCCAACGGCCATTTTAGCCCCCCCCTCCCCCAACCCCCCCTACCCCTTAATATTTATTTTTAACCCATAAGTTATTATATTTACACTTTAACCCAATTTTTCAACTATAAATAACTCATTTTCTCTTTATCTTTCTCACAAATCTTCCTACAATCTCTCTAATTTCTCAATATATCTCTCTACAAGTCTACATTGTTTACTAAATATTCAATTTTATTTATTCATTTGGGAATTGGGAGTGAAGTTGGCAACTAGCTTGAGGATCTTCCATCAAGCAAAGTTTCAATTTTCAACCTCCCGATTACACGTCGACGTTACGTCGGCGTTTGGTACATTCGTTCCTTCATTAAATTATTATTGTCTGTTTATTTTATTTAGCGCACTTAATTCTATTGTCTTTAATTATTTATTATCATAATTAAAATGAAAGGATTAAGAGGTATGTTTAAGGGTAAGGGTGCTTCTTCTAGTAGGGGCGGCAACCAGGGCAATAGTACTTCTTCTAGTCATCTTATTCCTACATAGGATGATTTTGTTGATACTCAACATTTTCCTACAATACCATTAGATTTAGACGAGGAGCTATTTTCTGGAACTCAAGAAGACTTTAATTTAGACGATGATCTAGATGATACACCAACTAATGTTGATGACAACACACCCACTAGTGCACCTTCAACTGAAATGTTTTCTATTCCCCCTTGTATGAGACGAGGTCTAGCAAAACGACCATTAAAATCAGATGCATGGACATTTTTTGATAGGGACGTAGAGAAGCAAGTAGCTATATGTAAAATTTGTAAAAATGTTTTAAAATTTAAAACTGGAAAAGGTCACGGTGGGACGGGGGGTTTAATTTGACACGTAGTAAGTGCTCATCCAGCTAGGTATGCCCAATACCAGGCTTCAAAACCGGGTGCGCAAACGCCCGCTCAATCGGGACAAGGTTCACATACTGATACTGTCCCGGATCAAGTACAGGGTCAAATTAACCCAATAACGGGGGGAATTATAGGCCCTAAATACAATAAACATAAAGATAGGGAAGCAATATCAAAATTAGTTGCTGTGGAGGGTTTGCCTTTTTCATTTCCTTCATCTCCCGATTTTATTCATTACATTAGAGATATATATAATCCTGCTTTTAACGGTTTTCCTAGATCAACTGTTAAGAGAGATGTATTTAAATTCGCGCATGAATATCAACAATATTTAAGTTATTCATTATATCATTTTAATGGCAAAATATCTATCACGTCTGATATAGGTCGTAGTACTAACAGCCATGATTATTTAACTGTAACTTGTCATTTGATAGATTATAAATGGTCTATGCAAAAACATATCTTAGCGTATAGATATATAGATGATAGACACACTGATACTTTTATTGCAGATAATATTTATCAAGTGTGCCATTATTACGGAATAACCGATAAAATTATGACTATTACATTAGATAACGCTTCTTCTAACAATTACGCAATTACAATTTTAAAAAATAGTTTAACTCCATCTTTTTCAGATCATTTTCATATAAAATGCGCGTGCCGTCTATATAACTTAATTGTAAAGGATGGCCTATCACTTTTTGAAGACATTCTTAGTAAAATACAATTTGCTATAAACTTTATTTTTAAAAGTAATAAAGTACAACGAAGAAAAGAATATAAAAAAACTTGTCACGATTGTGGACTATCTTATAGAAAAATTCCACAAGAAGTATCCACTAGGTGAAATTTTTTATACGAGCAACTACTTGTTGCAAAGACTATAGAAAACCTATAACTTTATTTTTTAACTCTCATAATCAAAATCCAACTGATATGATTGTAGATAGTGATTGGGTAAAAATTTCTGAACTTATTGTATTTTTAGAGAAATTTTTTCAAGCAACAAAAGAATTTTCCGGTATATATTATCCTACTATTTCAACTATGTTGTTTTATGTAACTCTAATCTTTTTATTACTTAGTGAATATATGGAAAAACCAGCTTATAAGGCAGCTATTAAAAAAATGTTTGTCAAAATTAAAAAATATTTTATTCCTATTCCCTCTATTTATATTATTGGTTCTGTATTAAATCCTACTATTAAAATAGACGGTACTAAATCACTAATTGAAACTATTTACGATTGTATAGAAGTACTACCACCTCCAAGTCCCAAAAATCTAAATCACCCACCACCTATTGAATAAACTAAAGAAGAAGCGGTGTCTAGCGTAGAACACCAATGCAAAAATATATATAGATTTTATCAACAAGAAAATGCTAGTAACTTACCGGCTTCCATACCATCTTCTTCATCTTCAACACAACCTCACAAAAGACATGTTGTTTCTGCGGCTAGTATTGAAAGCCTCAGAAATAGAATGTGCGGCCGTACCTCTACTACTAACCAAATTAGCGAGTTGGATATTTTTGTTTTGCAGGGTTCTGTACCGTATCAAGAAGTTATCAATGAAGATGGACATGAAGACTTGCCGAAATACTTGGAGGGGAATGAGAAGACCTTTCCGACACTTTCATTGATGGCTCGAGATGTTTTGAACATTCAAGCGTCATCAACTGCGTCTCGAAAGCGCTTTTTCTGAGCGAGATATCAAATAGGAGACCACGACACTCATTGGGGGAGACAACTTGGAAATTGCGGTATTATTCGAGAGATTGGATACGAGCGGAGCGGAGAAGGTGCGGTCAACCGGAGATCAACGAAGAAGATGATGAAAACTACAACGAAATCTTAACCAAAGGTAGTGGAAGCGGCGTGGATCAATTTGACCAACAAATACCAATTCCAACCGAAGAACCACAGGAAATCATCAAGCAATTAGAACAGGTTTTTTTGAGAATGTAATTTTTTTAATTGCAATTTTATTATGTAATTTGCAACTTTTGGACAACACCACAAAGTTGCAATTTAGATTTTAGACAATTGTATTTGTATTATAAAAAAATCATATGTCTATTAAATAATATAAGAGGCACAAAAACAGCCTTGGGATGTTTTTATTACACTATCTTGTTTTGTTTATTGACTTTTTTTTTATACATATGTTATTTTAAAAAAAAAAAAAAAAAGGAAAACACGACCGTACCCCGCCCCGAGCCCGAGCCCACCCCGACCCCGCCCCGACCCGATACCGACGGGATCGGGATCGGGACGGGACTGGAGCAGGTCCCGCTAGACCCGACCCCGCCAGGCCCCGCTAGACCCGACCCCGACCCCCTGGCTCGTCCCGCCCCGACCCCGACCCCGCCCGGCCCACTGGCCACCCTTACATTTTACTGATTGAATTTGGAATTCGTAAGTCTGAAGCAAAGTGCTTTGAATATTTCTTGGCAAATACTGATTGTTGATTACCTTACCCAATAAATATGCATAATTGTTCTTCCTTTTTTAAAGACAGTGCGACAAAGACTATTTGAAATTTAAAATGATCAATCCATTACCTACTTAACTCAAAAGATGAGCAAATTGAACTGTTACAGTTTCGAATTGGGGTCTCACAAAGAGTAACAGCAAGGGCAGTCGTTAGTAATGAACTTTAGGAACGAACTCTTCTGTATAACAAACTACAAACACAGCTCTCGTTCCTCACTTTTTGTTAAACAAAGGTAATATACCTGTGATATACACTGAATATACAGCAGTATATATCACAGGTATACAAAGCAGTGGCAGCCCAGCAAAGCAGTGGGCAGTGGCCCAAATCGTCCAGGCCCATCACGGGATTTGGGCAGCAAATCAGTGGGCAGATTTGTATATTAAGGAAAGTATATTTTTTGTATATTGTATTGTATTTGTTACCTAGATTAGGATATACACTTACCATAATTAGGATATACACTTACCATAATTGTATAGTTAGAATTATGGTAGAATAAGGTTTTAGGAATAGGATTCTCCTACTTTGTAACTTGTATATATATCTATTCAATCAATGAAAATAATCAAGGGGATTATTTCTTTCATGGTATCAAGAGACTAGGTTTTGCAAAAAAAAATTCTCTCCCAAATTTTTTTGACCTTTCTCGGCCGAGAACCCCCCCCCCCCTCGGGTTTCTCTTCTAAAATTCGTCTTCCGCTCTAAAAAACCTCTCTTAAATTTTCCTTCCTTCTTTGTTCTTTCAAGATGTCTAAGAATAATTTTCATCCTGCCCTCATGGTTTCTAACGTTAAGAACAGTATCCCTATTGTCCTTGAGATGGAAAACGTCCAATATGCGACGTGGGCGGAGTTGTTTAAAATTCACGCTATCTCCCTTCAAGTGCTTCATCACATCATTCCTCCCGCTAAACCTCTTCCTGCGGAGGATCCTGAGTTATGGATTGCTCTTGATGCTACCGTTCTTCAGTAGATCTACGCCACTATTTCGGTGGACCTTCTACAGACGATTATTGAGCCGGATACCACGACTATGGCTGCATGGAATAGACTGCGTGACATATTCCAAGACAACCAACATTCACGTGTCGTCACACTCGAGCAGGAATTCTATCTAGTTCGAATGGACCAATTTCCAAACGTTTCTGCATATTGCAAGAAACTCAAGGAGTTGGCAGATCAACTCTGTAATGTTGGCGCACCAATAACAAATGATCGTCTAGTTCTACAGTTGGTTGTCGGTCTTTCGGAGGCCTATAATGGTGTTGGAACTCTCCTTCGCCAAAGCAACCCTCTTCCTGACTTCTATCAAGCCCGCTCCATACTTACGTTGGAAGAAGCCGGCTTGGCTAAAAAGGCGGCTACAGGAGCAAGCCCAGTCGTCATGGTGGCGTCCTCTCCTAGTCCTTCGGGTTTTATTAATAATTCGGGCCAAAACCATAATAATGGTGGCGGCAAGAATAATCGCAAGAATAATAACAAAAACCGCGGGGGCAAACGCGGCGGTTCTGGTGGCGGTTTCGGTGGTCAACAAGCAGGCGGTGGGTCCCATCCAGTGAACAGTGGCCCACCACCCCATGGGCCCAACAGTGGGGCCCATGGCAGTGGGGCTGGGGCTGGGGCCGTGGGCCATGGGCCAGCAGCCCTTACAATCACGCAGTGAATTCCAATGCCGGTGGGGCGCCAACGGTCCCGAGCCTAACACCCAGAAGTGGCGGCCCACCGGCCAATGGCCCAGCAGCGGCAGTAACAACGGCTACGGCCCATCTCCATCACGGACAGGAGTTCTTGGGCCCCGACCTCCGCAAGCCCATCATGCAGCAGGCCCCACTCAAACCGATATCGAGGCCGCGATGCACACACTGGGGCTAACTCAACCAGACCCAAATTGGTATATAGACACCGGTGCCACTACTCACATGACTTCCGAATCAGGTACTCTCTCATCTTATTCCAATTTGAGCACCCCTCGAGGGATAATTGTTGGTAATGGCAGTTCTATTCTAATTCTAGTGTATGGTCAGAAAACATTGCCCCCCCCCCCCCAATCCACCCCTTCTCTTGAAAAATACTCTACATGCTCCTAAATTGATTAAAAATTTAATGTCTGTCCGAAAGTTCACTACTGACAATTCTGTTTCCGTTGAATTTGATCCTTTTGGTTTCTCTGTGAAGGATTTCAAGACGGGGAGTCATCTCATGAGGTGTGATAGTAGGGTGATCTATATCCTATCATGCCTGGTTTCAGTCCATCGAGTCAAGCCTTGCCATCAGCTTTTGCAGCCATCTCTCCTTCCATGTGGCATGCTCGTTTGGGTCATTTGGGATCTTCTATTTTATCAGTTTTAGATAAAAATAGCTTTATTTCTTGTAAGGGTACGAGTCGTACTCCACTTTGTCAGTCTTGTTCTTTAGGGAAAATTGTTAAGTTGCCATTTGTAGACTCCAATTCTCATACTTCAATGTCATTTGATATTATTCATAGCGACTTATGGACGTCTCCTGTTCTTAGTTCATCGGGTCATCGATACTATGTTCTCTTTTTAGATGATTATTCTAGATTTTTGTGGACGTTTCCAATTGCGAATAAATCACAAGTGTTTTCCGTCTTCATCAAATTTAGAGCGTTCATTCGTACTCAATTCGAAAGAGAAATAAAAAATATTCAATGTGATGATGGAAAAGAGTATGACAATAGGGAGTTTCGGGAATTCTGTGCTAATAATGGGATCAATTTTCATTTTTCGTGTCCTCATACATCTTCACAAAATGGGAAGGCCAAACGCAAAATTCGTTCCATAAATAACATTGTCCGTACTCTCTTAATTCATGCCTCCATACCTCTATATTTTTGGCATCATGCTCTACAAATGGCCACATATCTTCTGAACATAATTCCTTCTAAAGGTCTGACATATTCTTCCCCCCTCAAAATCCTATATAATAAGAACCCTTCTTATTCTCATCTTCGGATTTTTGGGTGCTTGTGCTATCCCTTATTCCCATCCACCACAATTAACAAACTTCAGGCTCGGTCTACCCAGTGTGTATTTTTGGGTTATCCGTCGAATCATCGTGGTTATAAATGTTTTGACTTATCTTCCAAGAAAATCATAATTAATCGCCATGTCATTTTTTATGAAACCCAATTTCCTTTTGCGAAAGTTCATACTCCCGAGCCTAAGTCGTATAATTTTTTGGATGACCAAATATCCCCGTATATTATTCGGAATTTTTCGGACATCTCCCGCACCCAAAATTCTCCAGCGGGCCCACTGCCCGCTGGCCCCACAGTCTCGTGCCCAGTTTCAGCCCCTGGAACAGTTCCAGCAATTGGGCCAGTCCAGCCCAATTCTGGAACTGGTCCAGATATTGACTCCAGTTACCGATTTGGGCTAGCATGCCCACTGCTTGCTGGTCAGTCCATCTCGAGCCCAGAAAATTCCCTAAATTCCGTCAATTCTTCCACGAGTCATAGACCGATCACACGTAGTCAGTGGGGTATTTTTACACCTAAAAGACATTTTAATTTACATTCTGATGTCTCTAAATCCCCCTTGCCCCGTAATTCTGTGTCCGCCTTAAATGACCCTAATTGGAAAATTGTCATGACTGATTAATATAATGCTCTTATTGATAATAAGACGTGGGAGTTGGTGCCCCGTCCATATGGTATTAATGTTATCAGGTCTATGTGGATTTTTGCTCATAATGAGAATTCAGATGGTTCATTTGCTCGACATAAGGCGCGGCTTGTGGGTGATGGTAAGACTCAGCAGGTTGGGATAGATTGTGGGGAGACGTTTAGTCCGATGGTCAAGCCGGCTACTATTCGCACGGTGCTTAGCTTGGCTCTTTCAAAACTTGGCATATTCATCAGTTGGATGTCAAGAATGCGTTCCTATATGGTGATCTCAAGGAAACAGTCTATATGCATCAGCTGTTGGGTTTCAGGGATCCAAATCGTCCTCATCATGTATATTTGTTGAAAAAGTCCTTATATGGGCTTAAGCAGTCTCCAAGGGCCTGGTACACGAGGTTTGCTGACTTTGTTTCAACTATTGGGTTCACTCACAGCAGGTCAGATAATTCCTTGTTCATCTACCGCTGTGGTTCGTCCTTGGCCTACATTCTGTTGTATGTGGATGATATCATCTTGACTGCCTCTTCCGATGCCTTTCGCTAGTCTATCATGATCATGCTCAGTTCTGAGTTTGCTATGAAAGACTTAGGGCCTTTGAGTTATTTTTTGGGGATTGCCGTCAAGCGTCATTCAGGTGACTTGTTTTTGTCTCAACGAAAGTATGTTACTGAGATCATAGAGAGGGCTGGGATGTCATCCTGTAAGTCCACTTCCACGCCAGTTGATGCAAACCCCAAGCTAAGTGCCGCAGCAGGTGCACCGTACGAGGACCCGACCCGCTATCGCAGTCTTGCAGGGCCCTCCGGTATCTTACCTTTACCAGGCCAGATATTACGTATGCGGTTCAGCAGGTGTGTTTATTCGTGCATGATCCCAGAGTTGAGCACATGAATGCAGTCAAACGCATCATTCGGTATATTCAGGGGACATTGGACTATGGGTTGCACTTGTATCCTTCATCTACATCCACACTTGTCTCTTACACGGATGCTGATTGGGGTGGTTGTCCCGACACCAGACGGTCGACTTCTGGCTACTGTATGTTCCTTGGCAACAACTTGGTCTCCTGGTTGGCAAAGCGTTAGGCAACTCTATCACGCTCAAGTGCAGAGGCAGAATATCGGGGGGTAGCGAATGTGATCTCCGAATCATGTTGGCTACGTAATTTGCTTTTGGAGCTTCATTGTCCCATTCAGAAGGCAACCTTGGTATATTGCGATAACATTAGTGCCATCTACCTTTCAGGTAACCCGCTCAACACCAACGTACCAAGCATATCGAAATGGACATTCACTTTGTCCGTGAAAAGGTTGCAAAGGGTCACGTTCGCGTATGCCATGTCCCGTCTCGTTATCAAATTGCAGACATCTTTACAAAGGGTCTACCGGCGGTTCTCTTTGAAGATTTTAGGGACAGTCTCAGCGTTCGAAGACCGCCCGCTATGATCGCGGGGAGTGTGTTAAACAAAGGTAATATACCCGTGATATACACCGAATATACAAAGAGTATATATATCACGGTATACAAAGCGATGGCGCCCGAAAAGCGATGGGCGGCCCAAAGAAAGCAAAACGATGGCCCAAATCGTCCAGCCCATCACGGGATTTGGGCAAAGCAAATCGGTGGGCAGATTTGTATATTAAGGAAAGTATATTTTGTGTATATTGTAGTGTATTTGTTACCTAGATTAGGATATACACTTACCATAATTAGGATATACATTTACCATAATTGTATAGTTAGAATTTTTTGGGAGATTTGCTCTATGGTACTTTATAAAGCAGTACGGGAAGTATATAACTATTACAAGTATTCAAAAGGATAAACAGAGATTCAATAATTCAACATGGAATCTGAAATTACAATTGTTACACAAGAAAAACTGGAAATTCCAGTTTTGTAGAAGACGGAAAAATGGAAACTGTTTTTGCTGAGTCGAGTGTGACACTCTGTCCTTAAGACAATATTGCCCCGTATGTATCCTTTATACGTCCTGGACAATTTGTCTCCCAAGATAAAACAGCAATGGAACCCTTGAGCAAAGGAAACTCAAGAGCTACCGTGAAGAATATTGAGTAACGAAATGATGCTTGGAAGTTGTAGGAAGAAAACTATTTCGGTTGTGTATTTTCGTGCACTGTTTTTCTGCATCTGTTTCTGTATTTTCGTGCATATGTCTTAGTTGTTGAACAATGGTGTAAGGGGGTGTTTATATAGGTGAGGGAGGGGCTGAAAAACTGCCTCCATAATAGCCAAATAATGGTCATTATGGAGGTAGTAAAGCCACCAACATAAATGGTGAAAGACCAACGGATTTGGCCATTATAGGAGGAGTAATTCAGCCAAAATAAATGGCTGAATTGAGTGCTTGGCAACTGCTTTGACTGTCCAGATTCTGGAAACTTGAGGGACCAAACGCACATCTTGAAACTTCAGGGACCAAACTATAAATCTGAAAGAATTCTGGTCCGAACTGTACATCTGGAAACTTCTGGGATCAAACTGTACTTCTGGCAAAGTTTTCTGGCCCAAAAAGATAATATCAGAAGACCCGTGACCCGTGACCCGTGACCCCGGAACCGGACGGGCGGGCGGCGGCGGCGCGCGTGTGGTCTTTCCTCGAACCGAAGCACATCTAGGTCCTCCCTCCTTTAAACACATGGGATACCCCTTGGGGTCCCAAACCCCAAACCAATTTCGAATCTTATATACACAACAATTCTTTCTTCCTCTACCGATGAGGGAGAATTACACACAATACCACACTTTCCATGCTTCAAACACCTTACTTCGTGAACCAATATCTCTTTCATTTCTCAATGAAATTTGACGATTCTTGGCCCTACGGTTATCTACGTACTTAGTAGATCATGCATGTGTGAAGAACCGGATTCTCCAACATACGTTACACTAGTGTTTAAGCCGTTAAAGTTGGTCGGTCGCAACTCCCGCCAAAGGCAAATTTCCAACAGAATTATGGTAGAATAAGGTTTTAGGAATAGAATAGGAATATGATTCTCTTACTTTGTAACTTGTATATATATCTATTCAATCAATGAAAATAATCAATGGGATTATTTATTTCCCTTTTCTTCATCAGTTTTCTTTTTCTTTCCTTCTGTTTGATACAAAATGTAAGTATTTTTGTTCTTGAAGTTCTCGCGTGTTCGTCTCTGCTCTTCTGTTTTTTTCTCTGTTTTAGTCACTCGGTAACTGTTTGGATGCGGATAGAATTGTTGAATAATGAAAAGATGATGTAATTCCAGATATTTTATTAATCGAGAGATTGGGGAAGATTTTTCATTATTGTGAACTTGTTATTGATAGCTGAGAAGAAGATGCAAAATCCCAAATCTTCAGGGTTGATGAATTTTGATTCTCAGAAGATTTTAGAGCACTAGTTTGTATATTTGTTCAGTTGTTATCTCAGCGATGGCTAAATTGTTTTTGTTGTAAAATAATACTATCTTCTATTGCACTTGCTCCCTATTCAGTCTTGAAAGCTGCTTTTGAGTTAAATTACACCTTCTGTATGACAATATTTGACTGATGAGAATTTAAGATGTTTATTTAACTTACATGGAGTATTATGATAATGGAAGAAAACTCAAAGTAATAGTTGGAATACATCACATTGAAGATTAAAATTTGAATAGAATTCTCGAAAGCTTGGAGGTAGAATGGTGTCAAATAGTTTGTAACATCTCAAAATGAACGAGTATCATATAAATTGGGGCGATGGATTAATTTGTGAACCTAGTTAGCTGGAAAACATGCGTTTTTGCTTCTACATCAATATATAGATTCCCATTTTTTTTTTGTCTTTTTTCCGTCTTCTGTGCCCTGTTGAGCTCTACTATTTGGATCCCTTCTTCCATTTGATCTGGGATGTGGGAGGCTTCTTCACTGTCTTTACTGCTGCTGGATTGTTGATTACTCCATCGATGTATATTCTAGAGGTGGCCACTGGGCCGGGCTCGGGTCTGGCGGACCGGGTCTGGCGGGGTGGGGTCGGGATCGCAGCGGGTTCCGACGGGTTTTCCTTTTTTTTTTTTAATAATATATGTATAAAAAAAAACTCAATAAACAAGATAAGATAGTGTAGTAAAAACATCACAATGTTGTTTTTGTGCCTCTTATATTATTTAATAGACATATGATTTTTTTGTAATACAAATACAATTGTCTAAAATCTAAATTGCAACTTTGTGGTGTTGTCCAAAAGTTGCAAATTACATAATAAAATTGCAATTAAAAAAATTACATTCTCAAAAAACCCTGTTCTAATTGCTTGATAATTTCCTGTGGTTCTTCGGTTGGAATTGGTATTTGTTGGTCAAATTTATCCACGTCGCTTCTACCACCTTCGGATAAGATTTCGTTGTAGTTTTCGTATTCTTCTTCGTTGATCTCCGGTTGACCGCACCTTCTCCGCTCCGCTCGTATCCAATCTTTGAATAATACTGCAATTTCCAAGTTGTCTCCGGCTAATGAGTGTCTGTGGTCTCCTATTTGATATCTGCCGGCAGAAAAAGCGCTTTCAGACGCAGTTGATGACGCTTGAATGTTCAAAACATCTTGGGCCATCAATGAAAGTGTCGGAAAGGTCTTCTCATTCCCCCTCCAGTATTTCAGCAAGTCTTCATGTCCATCTTCATTGATAACTTCTTGGTACGGTACAGGACTCTGCAAAACAAAAATATTCAACTCGCTAATTTGGTTAGTAGTAGAGGTACGGCCGCACATTCTATTTCTGAGGCTTTCAATACTAGCCGCAGAAACAGCATGTCTTTTGTGAGGTTGTGTTGAAGATGAAGAAGATGGTATGGAAGCCGGTAAGTTACTAGTATTTTCTTGTTGATAAAACCTATATACTTTTTTGCATTGGTCTTCTACGCTAGACAACACTTCTTCTTTAGTTTGTTCAATAGGTGGTGGGTGATTTAGATTTTTGGGACTTGGAGGTGGTAGTACTTCTATACAATCGTAAATAGTTTCAATTAGTGATTTAGTACCGTCTATTTTAATAGTCGGATTTAATACATAACCAATAATATAAATAGTGGGAATGGGAATAAAATATTTTTTTATTTTGATAAATATTTTTTTAATAGCTGCCATATAAGCTGGTTTTTCCATATATTCACTAAGTAATAAAAATACTAGAGTTACATAAAACAACATAGTTGAAATAGTAGGATAATATATACCGGAAAATTCTTTTGTTGCTTGAAAAAATTTCTCTAAAAATACAATAAGTTCGGAAATTTTTACCCAATCACTATCTACAATCATATCAGTTGGATTTTGATTATGAGAGTTAAAAAATAAAGTTATAGGTTTTCTATAGTCTTTGCAACAAGTAGTTGCTCGTATAAAAAATTTCACCTAGTGGATACTTCTTGTGGAATTTTTCTATAAGATAGTCCACAATCGTGACAAGTTTTTTTATATTCTTTTCTTCATTGTACTTTATTACTTTTAAAAATAAAGTTTATAGCAAATTGTATTTTACTAAGAATGTCTTCAAAAAGTGATAGACCATCCTTTACAATTAAGTTATATAGACGGCACGCGCATTTTATATGAAAATGATCTGAAAAAGATGGAGTTAAACTATTTTTTAAAATTGTAATTGCGTAATTGTTAGAAGAAGCGTTATCTAATGTAATAGTCATAATTTTATCGGTTATTCCGTAATAATGGCACACTTGATAAATATTATCTGCAATAAAAGTATCAGTGTGTCTATCATCTATATATCTATACGCTAAGATATGTTTTTGCATAGACCATTTATAATCTATCAAATGACAAGTTACAGTTAAATAATCATGGCTGTTAGTACTACGACCTATATCAGACGTGATAGATATTTTGCCATTAAAATGATATAATGAATAACTTAAATATTGTTGATATTCATGCGCGAATTTAAATACATCTCTCTTAACGATTGATCTAGGAAAACCGTTAAAAGCGAGGATTATATATATCTCTAATGTAATGAATAAAACCGGGAGATGAAGGAAATGAAAAAGGCAAACCCTCCACAGCAACTAATTTTGATATTGCTTCCCTATCTTTATGTTTATTGTATTTAGGGCCTACAATTCCCCCCGTCATAGGGTTAATTTGACCCTGTACTTGGTCCGGGACAGTATCAGTATGTGAACCTTGTCCCGATTGAGCGGGCGTTTGCGCACCCGGTTTTGAAGCCTGGTATTGGGCATACCTAGCTGGATGAGCACTTACTACGTGTCAAATTAAACCCCCCGTCCCACCGTGACCTTTCCCAGTTTTAAATTTTAAAACATTTTTACAAATTTTACATATAGCTACTTGCTTCTCTACGTCCCTATCAAAAAATGTCCATGCATCTGATTTTAATGGTCGTTTTGCTGGACCTCGTCTCATACAAGGGGGAATAGAAAACATTTCAGTTGAAGGTGCACTAGTGGGTGTGTTGTCATCAACATTAGTGGGTGTATCATCTAGATCATCGTCTAAATTAAAGTCTTCTTGAGTTCCAGAAAATAGCTCCTCGTCTAAATCTAATGGTATTGTAGGAAAATGTTGAGTATCAACAAAATCATCCTATGTAGGAATAAGATGACTAGAAGAAGTACCCTTGCCCTGGTTGCCGCCCCTACTAGAAGAAGCACCCTTACCCTTAAACATACCTCTTAATCCTTTCATTTTAATTATGATAATAAATAATTAAAGACAATAGAATTAAGTGCGCTAAATAAAATAAACAGACAATAATAATTTAATGAATGAACGAATGTACCAAACGCCGACGTAACGTCGACGTGTAATCGGGAGGTTGAAAATTGAAACTTTGCTTGATGGAAGATCCTCAAGCTAGTTGCCAACTTCACTCCCAATTCCCAAATGAATAAATAAAATTGAATATTTAGTAAACAATGTAGACTTGTAGAGAAATTAGAGAGATTGTAGGAAGATTTGTGAGAAAGATGAAAAGAAAATGAGTTATTTATAGTTGGAAAATTGTGTTAAAGTGTAAATATAATAACTTATGGGTTAAAAATAAATATTAAGGGGTAGTGGGGGTTGGGGGAGGGGGGGAGGCCAAAAATGGCCGTTGCCCAACGACCAAAATCTAAAATGGTCGTTGGTGCAACAGTTATATTTGCAAAGGGGGCTCTCGGGCGGGATCGAGGGCGGGCTCGGGACGGGCTCGGGGCAGGCGGGCCTGGGGCGGGCTCGGGTCTGGCGGGACGAGACATTATCCCGTCCCGAGTTCGAGTCCCGCTACCGTTTTTTTTTTCTTTGCTTTATGCTTTTGACCTTCCATAAAGCAAAGGACCACGCCAACCAAGAAGCTTGAGGCACCATCTAATTTTTATCTCTGTATCCCTTAATTGTGAAGTCATAAGTTTAACAGAATTTCCCTTAATGGTAATTTAAAAATAAGCTGGGAGAGAGAGAGGGTGCGGGGGGTTGGTGTTATGGTCCAGTCCCACATTGATATTACTATGTGTTGATGTGAATTTATATAGCTTTGGACTCTTCTTAAGAGCTATTTTTTGGAGTGTGGTTCTCCCTGAGTTGTAATAATGATATCAAAGTCACCCACCACCTACTGTGCGCACTGTGCCATGATTGATGATGTCGGTGTTGGGTATTACAAAGGATTTGCAGGAAACGAAAATTACAAGTAACTGCTTATGTAAGAATTGTTGTTGGGTATTACAAAGGATTTGCAGGAAACGGAAATTACAAGTAACTGCTTATGTAAGAATTGAACTTATAATTCAACTATAAAACTGAAAATTACAATATAACAACAAAATGAAATTACTATTTTGTTGATCAAGAAAACTGGAAAGTTGTTTTTGCTGAGTCGAGTGTGGCACTCTGTCCTTAAGACAATATTGCCCCGTATGTATCCTTTATACGTCCTGGACAATTCGTCTCCCAAGATAAAACAACAATGGAACTATTGAGCAAAGGAAACTCAAAAGCTACCGTGAAGAATATTGAATAACGAAATGATGCTTGGAAGATTAGGAAGAAACTGCTTTGCTTTCTGCTTTGTGTATTTTCGTGTATATCAAGGGTGCCTCAACAATGGTGTAAGGGGTGTTTATATAGGAGGAAGAGGGACTGTTTGACTGCCTCCATAACAGCCATTATTGGCCAAATAATGACCATTATGGAGGTAGTAAAGCCACCAAATAAATGGAGAAAATTGCCAACGGATTGGCCATTATAGGAGGTGTAATTCACCAAAATAAATGGCCGAATTGAGTCTTTGAGACGTTTCGTTCTGGACCGTCGAAATTCTGACTTTCTGAAAACTTCAGGGACCAAACTGTACATCTTGAAACTTCAGGGAATCAAACTGTACTTCTGGCAAAGTTTTCTGGCCCAAAAAGATAATATCCCACAGCCCCCGTGAGCCCGAGAACTCGGAACCGGGACCGGACGGGCGGCGCGCGTGTGGTCTTTCCTCGAACCGAAGCACATCTAGGTCCTCCGTCCTTTAAACACATGGGATACCCCTTGGGGTCCCAAACCCCAAACCAACTTCGAGTCTTATATACACAACAATTCTTTCTTCCTCTACCGATGAGGGAGAATTGATCACACACCACACTTTTCCATGCTTCAAACACCTTACTTCGTGAACCAATATCTCTTTCATTTCTCAATGAAATTTGACGATTCTTGGCCCTACGGTTATCTACGTACTTAGTACATCATGCATGTGTGAAGAATCAGATTCTCCAACATACGTAACACTAGTGTTTAAGCCGTTAAAGTTGGTCAGTCGCAACTCCCGCCAAAGGCTAATTTCCAACAGTCGGTATATGGTTGTGTTCGCTCGAGGCTAGTAATATCTAGCGCACAGCCATTGAGGATGACGGATGCGGACCGCGATGATTTGTTATGGGCCAATCCCACATTGATATTACTATTTGTTGATATGAGATTCATATTGTCTTTAGCCTTTTCCACATCAATAGCTAACTTTTAGAGTGAGATTTTCCCTGTAATTGGGGAAGGGGGTGTAAAAATACATATATGAGGTTTTATTTGAATTTTCAAGAATTTGAGACTTAATTTAAAAGGTGGAGGTGTTCCCTTAAGGCTTGTTTCTCTGATTGAGTTTGTGATTAGTAGTATGAAAAATCAAACCGAATAACAAAAAAAATCAATTTAATTTATTCTCCGATTTGATTCAAATAATGCGCACCCTTACTAACCACATTAGATTCTCTGTAAGAAGCCTCACGGGTCTCGTTACCTAACAATAAGATGAGTCATCAGGTGTTATTTTTCGATTCCCCAAGAAAAATAATTTGCAAAATAAGATAAAAGAAACACACTATTTTTTTGTTGATACTTCATTAAGAAGTAATACATGGCAGGCACATCTAAAATTGACCTAATCTTGTTTTGGATCTCAAGACATATGTCAAGTACCAAGGACAATAAAAACTTTGTGCCACTCATATAATAACAAATAGATCAAAGGAATCCCAAGGATTCTTTCATTTGATGTGCCAGAAACTTTTTTGTTTTATTTTATTTGTTCGTATATTCTAATCATGGGATAAATAATATTATTCCTAGTTGTTTGGACTTTGGATATGCCTCGATTTTAATTTTATTTAAGAGGAAATCTATATAACAACTAAAGAAACAATTGTTTTATATGGACTAACCTTTTCAGTTTTCTTCTAACGAAAGAAAAAATAATTTCTACTTTTCTAGTAGAGTCTGTTGATCTAACAAAGCAAGTTGATTTTAAGTTTAGGTCGAGGTCGATATAACAGCCATACCACAAACTGTAGATTAGGTAAGATTTAGACCATTAAAAATAAGCATAAACAATATAATATATTCGTAATCTTTTTGGATCATTCATAGCCCAACTTCAAGTAATTAAGTTGTAGTAGTTGTGATAAAACTTAAAAGATTCTTATAATCACTTATATATAGAATCTTTTTTGTAGAAAAAGATATCCTAGAACGTGTTATATTATAATCTAATGATTCTGATCTCGATTTATGTGACACACTTTATTCTTTAATCTGTTATAAAAAGAATGATACATTTTCAAAACAAGAAAAAATTACCAACTTTACACTTCTTATTTTAATCTTAATGAGAAGTTTTTATAACCACACAAATATTATGATATGTTTAAAGCCACAAGTTTAAGAAGTTTTATAGCTACATAGATATTATGACATATTTAAGATCATAAATTTATTTTTAAAATTATTTTTTCTTAAATTTTATGTCAACAACAACATATTCACTGTAATTCCACAAGTGGGGTCTGGGGAGGGTAGGATGTACGCAGATCTTACCCATATCTTGAGAGGTAGGGAGACTGTTTTCGATAGACCATCGACTAAGAATAAAGCAATACATCAATAACAATAAAGCGGTAGAAAACAAAACAGGTCAAATAGGAAAAAGGAACAGTAGCTACAACAAAATAATATGTTACGCCAGACATGAGATATAGTAAATACTCACAGAAATTGAAGGACAAGAAACCACAAAAGAAATACTATGACTACTAGTATAGAACGCTCTAGTACCCACTATCCTAATATGTGTCATCCACAACCTCCTATCTAAGGTTATGTCTTCGGTAAGCTGCAATTGCATTATGTCATGTCTAATTACATCTCCCCAATACTTCTTTGGCCTACTTTTATCTCTCTTGAAGCCATCCATAGACAACCTCACACCTCCACACTTGGACATCCGCGCATCTCCTCTTCACATGCCTGAACTATCTCAGTCTCGCTTTCAGCATCTTGTCCTTCATCAAGGCCACTCTCACCTTGTCCGGGATATCTTCATTTCTAATCATATCCCTCTTAGTATGCCTACACATCCACCGCAACATCCTCATTTCAGCAACTTTCATCTTTTGAACGTGAGATTTCTTGACTGGCCAACACTCTGCCACATACAACAAAGTAGGTCTAACCACCACTCTGTAGAACTTGTCTTTGAATTTTGGTGGCATCTTCTTACCACACAAGACTACGAATTCGAGACTTCACTTCATCTACCCTGCATCAATACAATGTGTGACATCATCATCATCAACATCTCCATTCCCTTGGACAATAGACCCCAGATACATAAAACCTTTCTTATTTGGAATGACATGAGTGGCAAGCCTTACTTTCACGTCGGCCTCCCGCACCGCGTCACACCACTGAACTTAATTTCAAGTACTCAGTCTTGGTCTTGCTCAACCTGAACCCTTTAGACTCCAGGGTCTGTCTCCAAAGCTCCAGCTTAGCGTTAACTCCCTATCTAGTCTCATCAATCAGCACTATGTCATCCGCAAATAACATACACCATGGTACCTCTTCTTGAATATGTTGCGTCAAAACATCCATCACTAAGACAAAAAGAAACGGGCTAAGAGTTTACCCCTGATGCAATTCCATCGTAAGAGAGAGTCATTTGATTCTGGTTCTAGTATAACACGTTCTAGGATAGGTTAAATTTCACGGATGATCACTTAACTATCACTGTTTTTCACAAAAGTCACTTAACTATCTTTTTAACACGAAAGTCACCTAACTTTGAACAACTAACACAAAAGTCACTAAAATCACTTTCAGGTGTCACTAAACCACTTTCCTTTGAATGACTTATTTTCTTACTCTTTTTTTATTAAAATCCAATAAATAAAATTTTAATCAAAAAGGTCCAACCCGACCCAATCCAAAACACATATGAAAAAAGTAAATAACTCTTCATAATCTTCTCTTTTTTCTATCATTTTAACATGTTTGGTTTGAAATAATACTAGATAATTCTTCTAGCTACCCAAGTCAAATAAAATTTTAGGATCATAAATTTATTTTTAAAATTATAATTTTTCTTAAATTTATGTCAATTCAGACTATATCACATGCATGAATTAGAACGAGTTAGTAGAGTTTAACTCTAGCCACTAGCCCTTATAATTTTTCACTATGAATTAGTTCCTAAAACAAAGAGTTGGTAGCATGTACATAGTCCCTTTCTTTCTTTGTTTTTAAGGGCCAAATATTAATACTCACTATCTGCCGGTTGGCCCTTTTGTAATTGTTTTTTGACATTTTCAGTTGGCCTGCTAGTTACATAAAGGACGGAAATAGTATTGTTCTGGTCTTATAAATTATCGGTCTTTTAAGATTTTTGTACCACTTTTAAATGCTCTATAATGAAACTTTAGCCTTACCTAATTATGACCACAAAATTATTAATTTCGCTTGGTGAAAAGATATTTAATAGTCAACTATACGGAAGATTTATAGGTAGTCGAACATCGTCTAGTTTCCCTTCTTTATATTATTATTAGTATTACTTTCTTGTTATCTTGTTCTTTGATTTTAGTATTACCATTGCTTCGGTTATCATATTTTGTATTGCTACTGCTTTTTTCTCCATTATTTGCATGTCTGATTTGGTATGTTTTGCTTCAGTTAAAGGTCTATTAAAATAACCTCTCTACTTTCATTGCGTACATTTTATCTATCTATCCTTCTTAGAACCCCTTGTGGTAAATTGGAAATACATTGAATATGTTATTGTTGTTGTATAAGTGTCAATTGCAATACTTTCTCAGATGTCTACTTTTTACCTTCTAAAACATACATTTAGAATTTATTTGCACACCCCATATTATGTTTTCCTTTTACCAGCATTTGCACATTAGCTTTTTCATCAGTTGAAGCCCACGTTTATCCTGCAATATATTAATTAAAAGATTTTTTTACAGTAAGATGATGATTTCATATTCCTACCAAAAAAGTGGCCCTAATGTTAAGTGAATTAGTGTCTTTTATCCAACACAATGATGTTGAAAGTTGAAGCTTAAATAGTCTTGTATGGCTTTGTAACTTTCACCAAATCTCTCAATGATATAAATTAAATATAGTAGCCCCATTGGCCGTCTCCATTCACATCCAAGCTAGAGCAGCTATACATGTAGACGGTAGACCAAATGGAAAATGACACAATGGGTCAAATAAGTTGCTCGAGTCAATAACTTATTGTTGGAAATTTATCTTTGGTGGGGAGGCGTTCACCCGTATTTAATGACTTAAACACTAGGGTTCCGTATGTTGGAGGCTTTGTCTCTTCACACGTGCATAATCTACTAAGTGAGTAGATGACCGTAGGGCCAAGAATCGTCAAATTTCATTGAGAAATGAAAGAGATATTGGTCCACAAAGTAAGGTGTTCGAGGCATGGAAATATGGTGTGGGACAAATCTACCACATCGGTGGAAAAAGGAAGAATTGTTCTCTTTATAAGTCTCAAAATTGGCTAAGAGTTTGGGACCCCAAGGGGTAACCCATGTGTTTGAAGGAGGGAGGACCTAGATGTGCTTGGGTTCAAGGCTAAGCCCACACGCGCGCCGCCGCCGCCCGCCCATCCGGTCCGGGCTCGGGTCGGGTCGGGGGCCTTGGGCTTCTTCTGATAGACCCTTAAATTGTTTAATATTTACAGTTTGGTCCCTGGAGTTTCTGAAAAGATGAAATTGGGAACGACGGAAGGCAGAAAGTTTCTGCCTACCGTTTGGGTTGGTTTTTGGAACGTTGCACATTAAATCATCAGCCATTACCTGTTGATTAACTCCCTCACTAATGGTCATAAACAACCATTACTTGGCTGATTAACTCCCTCCTTCAATGGCCATAAACAGCCATTACTTAGCAATTGAGAAGTCTCCCATTATGCTATATATTGGAGCCTTTTGGCTCAATTGCAGAGACGAAAATATACAACATATGCTACACAGATAAAAAAAACAGAAAAGAACAACTGAAATTCTGTCCACAAACAGTGAACATAAAACTCAAAACTCTTCCTTCCTTTTCCGTTCTTCAGCAAGTCGTTTCGTGTTTTGTTTTCTTCGTCAGAATCAACCTATTTGCTTTGTAGTGTTGATTAGTTGTTGTTTTATCTTTAGAGACTATTGCCCGTTAACGTAAAAGCATATATATGGGGCAATCTTGTATTAAAGACAGAGATATATCTCTCGACTCAGCCCACATTTGTAACAATTCAAATTTAATGTTTTTTGATTTCAGATTATCAAGATTCAAGACTCAACAAGCTTGCGACAGTTCTAAATATTGGCTTGTTTGTTTATCCTTTCGAACACTTGTAATATTTATTTACTTTCCGTATTGCTTTACATATCCAACACTTATTAGGTCTTATATCTTGAAATGATGTTTAAAAAGTTACATTAGTTAGAAGTTTAGTCTCTTAATACCTTACGGGTGTGTTTTCTACGAAGGAAATCTATTTTTCAAACTTCCTCAAAAATATTTTTTCTAGAAAAATAATTTCATTAAAGATCAGAAAAATGAATTCCTTAACACAGAAAATAAGTTTCATAAGTGACATTCCATTCTAATTGCCTTCACATATCCTCAACCCCCAACACCTACACCCGCCTTCATCCCCGACCCACCACCAAACTCACCCACATCCACCCCCATCCCTACCCCAAACCCTTGGTCCAACACCCACCCCCACCATGAACCCCGACCCACCACCCAAACCTACCCACCCTTACCCCGAACGCTTGATCCAACACTCACCTCCACTCTGAACCCTGAACCCCGACCCACCACCCACCACCCACCCCACACTGAACCTTTGATCCACCACTCAACCCTACTCCACCCCCGCCCTTCACCAGCCAACACCACTCAATCCCCCACTGACCCCTTCACGCCCCCAACTCTCGACCTTCATCACTCACCCCATACATGTACTGCTTAAATTACATAAAAATATTTTTAAATAGTGTTTTTTTCTTTACTAGTCAAACATCAAAAACTAAATAAGAAATCTATTTATTTTTAAAAAAATCATTTTCCTTCCTATCAAACACACTCTGCATTCTTATTTTTTAGAAAATCATTTTCCTTCCTATCAAACACACTCTGCATGTATTTCAATTCTTACTAGTTGAGAAATTAAAAGCCATTTCTCAAATTACACCTAGATCCTCTATCTCTTATCTTTTGGGAGATAAATACTTGAATTATAAATTTATTTTTCATTGTTTGCTTGGATAATTGGCTGTTAGTCACTTCAAAAATGAATGAAAAAAAAAAAAGGAATGCCAAAGTTATGTGGAATGGTGCGAAAGGAATAGAAAGGAAAATGGAAGTACTAGAAAAGATGCTAATTGGACCACAACATATGCCTAGCACATGAAGTATCATGAGAGCTCCACACCAAAAGCTATTTCCAATTTGTTATAACTGTTATACATTTGAACAATTGATTAATCATATTTTCTTTCTTTTCAAGATTTAAAGTTATATATACGGATAGTAGATAAAATTATGATTTTATTGATTTTCTCTTATCTACTTTCTTGCTCATGTTAATGTCTAATAAAACTGCTAAAAAAATTGTATGAAATTTTGTATTAGAAATATCGGCTTCTCATGTCGGTCTTCCACTTATACTATAAAATACTTTACAATCAGTGTATGTATCTTAAGTTCTAATAATGCATAGTATAGTTGCCTCCGAAGCAAAGCAATCTCACTAACAAACTTTGAAGAACCAATGCATGTAGGCCATATATAGCATTGATTTGATTTGGAGGTTTTAATCATTCAGCACAAAATATATATGTAACCCACAAGTACAAATGATATAGAGAAACTGTAGGGTCAAAGGTGCTTTAAATGAAGTATTTCCCATCAAGTTTAGGATCCCTCTCTACCAACATCCCATGTGATTAAAAAAATTTATTTCACCAATCCCTCATGCACTTATGTATTCAGTAGTCTTCAACACTGGTTCTCTGCTAGATTCTCTAACAGGTACCTTAATACTTCTCGTTTAGTGGGCTCTATATGGTGCAAATCTAGATTAGTCGAGTCAGTAAATAGAGAATATCTTATAGTTATAAGAAAAGGGTTAAATATATTATGATCTTTGGAAGTAATATATGGTTCTTAGCGGTGAGGCTAATAGAAATCAAGGTTAATCAGCTTGAGGCCTAACATGTTATAAATAGAATTATGTTGTTCCTCTATTTAAGTTTGTATTCCGTTTGAAAGATTTACCAAAAATAATTAGCAAAATTAAAATTTGAAGTTTGTGAATTCAATTTTAGATATAAATTTTGGTGACTCGCCACAAATTCGAACAAAAACTTATCTTGTCACACGTCCTAATAGATCATCAAGACTTCTCTTGTACTAATAATACACTCATATTCCCAAAAGAATCAAAATTTTCAAATACGAGAGTCAATTTAAGTAAGTTTCGGTCTCAATTTGCTTAATACTTAAATTCTTTCAATAAAATTTACTCCTTTTTAAAATTACATAAAATACTAAAGTGACAACTTTTTGTCATTAAAAAACTTTGAAAGAATCTAATAGAGAATTTTAATAAAAGATGTGATCAATAAGTCCCCAAGAAGTACGAGCAAGTAAAAAATTCTAAAAATATTTTTACTTGACCAACCAAGTCTTTCCAAAAAACATAAGTTGAATTTAGGCCTAAACACCTAATATTAGGGGTGTCGAGATAAGGTGTACTTTTAACAATTAAAATCTAAACCAAAAAAAAGTTAACAACTTGTCACTTCAAAGTTCAAACCAACAAGCATATAGATCAAATGATATTTCTAGGTAGAGTCGAGGTTTTAAGTTTATGAATGTTTGAATCATATATTTTTACTTATTTGATTTATTCTTATTTATACATACAAACAGTTTTTTTAACACAAATAAATTTGAATTTATATTTAGTAAATTCGGCTAAACTCGTAATCATACCGTTCCGTCCCAAATAATTGATAGAATTTATATACAGAACGTGTAGGATCAACTTCACCATCATCATTTTAAAAAAAAATCAACCATAATAATAATTACGTCTTAATTCTTTAGAAAAATATTAAAGAAAATTATAGTTTACCGAATATTTTCATCAAGTTTTATTTAAAATTGAGTTGATCAAGTAAAAAACTACAGAAGATCAAAATTCCTACATTACTTTAATCAATTCAAGAATTTGTATCCAGGTTTGACAAATAAAATATAACAAATCAGCTATGAATCTCTTATTTTACTTTTAATTAATACATTCGTATTGATATCTCAATGACAATTCTGCAAAATAAAACCTCCATTACTCAAACCAGTAACCGTTTTCTCCATAATCGCCGTCTCCCCCTCTCCATCACACCACCCCCCCCCCCCCCCCAACCATAACCGACGCAAAAGCTCAACAAAACTGCTCAACAGCTTATATCCCAAACCACGCACCCTCTCGCTACCCCCAACCCACCCCTTCTTCGCTCCTCTTCTCCGCTAACAAATCTGTTCGGAGCGAATAAGTTGCAGAGCAGAATATCTAGAGAGAGAAAGAGAGAAGAGAATACCACTCTCCTTTTCTCTCTTTATATATATATATGTAGATATATAGATATATCATATATCCTATATATATACATATGTAAACATTCATATTCAGATATAGCTATATACATACACAAATATACATATACTCCTTTAGTTCAGAGGTTTTTGCGTGGTTGATCCTTTCGTTGCGTTCGTGCTCGTATATAGCAGATCTCGAGATTCGACCGGAGGATCAATCAATTGCGCATTGCAAATTCAACTTCGTTATTGCGATTTTTAGCTTACATTTCTGTTAGAGGAAGCTTTGAACTGTTCGCATTTTCGTGTGTTGCTGTTTGGAGGAGTTGAATGTGAGTAGAGAAATAGTTTTGAGCTTTAGTATGGACGATAGAGGAGGATCGTTCGTAGCAGTGAGGAGGATATCTCAAGGACTCGAAAGAGGCAATGCTTGCCATACAACTTCTGGTATATTCCTTTTTTTTACTTTACCTAACAGTACCAAACATTCGATCATTTCTCTCTCTATCTCTATTTCTCTCTCTGTGTCTCTCTCTCCCTGTTTTATTGTTACTATCTGTGTAATTGTTTGTATGTATTACCGATTGATCACCGTCTATGTCAGGAGTAAATTTATTGAGGTTTTGGATCTGTGAATTGAAAAATTAGGTGCATTCATGCCTACTTGCATTGAAATGTGTGGTGAGTTTTCATCCGCTGCTTCCTTTTTTTCACCAGAAGTTTAGGTAACGTACCTACCTTTTGGATAATCAACAGATTCATGTATTTGTTTGGAAAATATTGATTTCATAGAGTTAATTGGTTGATTCACCGGTACTGAAGTTATCTGTAGATAAAGCTATCCCAGAGCATATTACGAACATGTTTGGATACCTAATTAAGAGGAAAACTCTTTCAGATGTTAGTAACGGAATTTGGTTGTATTCAGTTTGTGTATGTTTTACAACAATTACATGGTTGTGGAGAATGTATTACTACTTTGTTTGTATAATTGAGTTACTGTAAGCAAATTCGGGTAAAATGGATTTTGATTGGCTCAGCTTATGGTGGATGGTTTTGTTGCTTAGAGGAGTTGCTAAGAAAGGATGACCTTGCTAGTTGTAAAACATAGAATATGGTTTATGGTTCTTCTGCTTCCTTTTGTTTGAGTAAAGTGAACTAGATGTTTCACAGAAGGTCATGTCTCTACTTAGTCTTCTTCTCAATAGATCTATGAAGAATGTATCGACAGAGATTTTTCCTGTGAACATAGTGTCTCACATGCACAAAAGAGAAAGGGAATAAAAATTACAGCAGCTTGTGCTAGCGCATTGTGATTTATTATTCTGTAGATATATATATATATATATCTAGAACATGGAATCCTTGTAAATAGTTGCCTAATTTCTTTTCCAAGAAAAACCATTTACTGATGTTCATGTCTTGTGCTTTTAGGTTGATCTACTATTGAGTTCCCATAGGAATTTCAGGAAGTGTGTCTTTTAATTGACTGAAACTATCCACCATATTCTCACTGTGAACAGAGAACAAGGAAAGTTTAGTACAACATATTAATTTTTTGGGGATGGTGCTGGATACATCTGTTATCTTTAATGAAGTTAAGTAGAGGCTTAACAGAGGATGTTGTCTTAACTATTTTGTATCAGAGGATGGTCCACTTTTCTTGTTGTGTTCTACTATACCATGATTTTGATTGATCGTGATTAGAATTCTCCATTAATCCGTTCTGTTATTATTGTTTGCTTGCCTGTAGGAGAAAGATATCTAGTACTGTAATTCATCATTCAGGTGCTGAATTTCAGCTCTATTCGATGTTGATGTTAGAACTTTTTCTTCTGTCAAAACAAAAAATATTAGAACTTTTTGGTCATACAAAAGTTGTATAGCAAACTCTAGCTAGACCTTTGAAGCTAGTCGATATTCAGCTGTGGTAAACTCATTTTTACAGAATCCACATTTTGGGTAACGTGAACTGATTCGATATTGCTTTTTCACCTTTTCTGGAACCATATATTCCATCAGTTGATTTTCAATGTAGCTTTATCAAATTGTAGAACTAGAGTTTTTATAAACATTTGAAAAATGTATTTGCCCGTATATTTGCAGGAAACAGTCTGCTAATGTTGCCTTGATTTTATCAATATAGCATTGCATTTTCTTCCTAACTCTATCATGATTGTTGACCAAATCAGATCCCCACAAGGATACTTACGTAGTCACTAAAATACTAAGTCAGGCAGGAAGTTTCCTTCACATTTTCTATTGTATTACTACAGACCATGATGTTTAGGTTGTATCATAAGAACACATTTCATGTTTATTTGCAATTTCATGCCATGTGCTGTAGTTTATCTGGATCATAATTCCTGATAATGTAGTCGAGCTTATCCTCGTTACTCAATTGTCGCATTGTTTGAGTGTTGACGGTATTATACCGAAAATGACCAAAATTTTCTGATCAGATGTTAACGTGTCTTTAGAAAGAAGCTTCTTTATCTGGCATCTGCATCATCCTTGTTCTAGTCTCACTTATAATAGAAGCATTTCATCATTGGAAAATCTAGTATTTCCATTTTCTTTTGCCAATCATTTTATTTTGTTACAGCGGAGGTTGTGGCAGGATCAGCTGCATGGCTTGGCAGAGGCCTTTCATGTGTTTGTGCTCAAAGGAGAGAGAGTGATGCTCGTCCATCATTTGATTTAACTCCATCCCAGGTAATATGTTTGTGGAGGTTATATGAAGTTTATACTCCTGCTTGCTGAATGCTGAGAAAAAAAACACAATGAAGTAGTATGCATTTCAGGTCTGCTTGCTCCCTCCTAGTGAACTTTTTGTATTTCTTGGATTGAATCTCATATAAGTCCTTTTTTTCATCAGTATCATAGAAGTCCTGTTGTGTGCAGTACTAGTTTGTATTTTTCAATTTTGTTCTTACTTTTCTTGTTGAGTTGGACAAATATGCTCATGTGCATCTGGATATGTTGTGGTTTGTATCTCTAATTGTGCCATGTCTTAGGCACAAGTGATTGTCTAAATTTTCCGGCTTTTCACTTTAATGAGATTGCCCATAACCCTCTAGTGGGTGTCTGCCCACTTTTTCAAAATTCTTGTTTTCTTCTTTTCAAATGTCATGCAAAAGAATTAGCTACGGAAAGGAAGTTTGGAATGTCTTTCGCGTATTGGATGCTCATGATGTTTTTTTCCATACTTTGTTAATCTCAGGAGGAGTGTTTGCTAAGACTACAAGTCCGTATAGATGTTGCATATGATAGTTCAATCCCTGAACATCAGGTACGTTCTGTGCAAGGCATCTTAATTGTTTGCAATTGGTTAATATCTTTGAGACTTTTGACGTTTCATTCAGGTTGCTTCTGACATTCTTATTCCTCAAAATTTCTCTTTGTTTTTTACCTAAAGGAAGCTTTAAAAGCTTTGTGGAAAGTTTCCTTTCCCGAGGAAGAACTTCGTGGTTTGATATCTGAACAGTGGAAGGAAATGGGCTGGCAAGGAAAAGATCCATCTACTGACTTTAGGTACTTCAGCACCTCGCTCCTCCCAAAGTTAAAAAGAACAAAAAGGAGGATTATTCTCAGGCTTATTAACATCCTCCTGATTAATTTCCCTTTCTGCCTATAGCAATCTTGGGTCGTTTCTAAGCTGTTTGATTGATTCTGTAGGGGTGGTGGATTTATATCGCTGGAGAACTTATTATATTTTGCGAGGAATTTCCCGGTATGTCCTCTTTCCTCACTTTTTTTATGGGAGAATGTGTTGGGAGATTTTGCTCTATGGTACTTTATAAAGCAGTACGGGAAGTATTTAACTATTACAAGTATTCGAAAGGATAAATAAAGATTTCAATAATTCAACTAGAAATCTGAAAATTACAATATAACAACAAAACTGAAATTGCGATTTTGTTGAAGACTGAAAAATGGAAACTGGTTTATGCTGAGTCGAGTGTAGCACTCTGTCCTTAAGACAATATTGCCCCGTATGTATCCTTTATACGTCCTGGACAATTTGTCTCCCAAGATAAAACAGCAATGGAACCCTTGAGCAAAGGAAACTCAAGAGCTACCGTGAAGAATATTGAGTAACGAAATGATGCTTGGAAGTTGTAGGAAGAAGATTTTTTCTGGTTGTGTATTTTCGTGCATATCAAGTGTGCTCAACAATGGTGTAAGGGGGTGTTTATATAGGTGAAGGAGGGGCTGAAAAACTGCCTGAAAACTGCCTCCATAATAGCCAAATAATGGCCATTATGGAGGTAGTAAAGTCACCAACATAAATGGTGAAAGACCAACTGTTTTGGCCATTATAGGAGGAGTAATTCAGCCAAAATAAATGGCTGAATTGAGAGCTTGGACGTTTCTGGCTTTGACTGTCGAAATCCAACTTTCTGAAAAACTTCGGGGACCAAACTGTACATCTTGAAACTTCGGGGACCAAACTCGTACATCCGAAAGAATTCTGGTCCAAACTGCACATACTTCTGGCAAAGTTTTCTGGCCCAAAAAGATAATATCAGAAGACCCACAGCCCACGACCCACGACCCGTGAACCCGTGAACCCGTGAACCCGAGAACCCGAGAACCCGGAACTCGGAACCGGAACCGGAACCGGACCGGACGGGCGGGCGGCGGCGGCGCGCGTGTGGTCTTTCCTCGAACCGAAGCACATCTAGGTCCTTCCTCCTTTAAACACATGGGATACCCCTTGGGGTCCCAAACCCCAAACCAATTTCGAGTCTTATATACACAACAATTCTTTCTTCCTCTACCGATGTGGGAGAATTACACACAATACCACACTTTCCATGCTTCAAACACCTTACTTCGTGAACCAATATCTCTTTCATTTCTCAATGAAATTTGACGATTCTTGGCCCTACGGTTATCTACGTACTTAGTAGATCATGCGTATGTGAAGAACCGGATTCTCCAACATACGTTACACTAGTGTTTAAGCCGTTAAAGTTGGTCGGTCGCAACTCCCGCCAAAGGCAAATTTCCAACAATCCCCTCTTGAAAGAGATTTTGGCGCACTCACATGGTGTCTTTTCATTTCCGACAATATTTCAATGGGACCGATGTTGCATAAGGAGAGGTAGCCTCGCTTTGAACCTTCCATAGTTGAATACCATCGGACTTACTTATCGCGCGGTGAACGTGATGTCTTGAACCGTCGTTGTTTAGTGTAAGCCAAGACAACGGTACCAACACAACAAATTCCCTTACTCTCTTCTTCGTAATGTTTTGTCCGTTTTGGCCATGGACAACGTCTTGGATTCTTAAGTGCGTTCAATTTGAGGCGGCCCGTCCTCGCACTTAAATAGGTGGTCTCCTACAAGGTATCCTGCTATACCCCACTTCACAAGTGTTAGGAACCATTAAAAGTTTCCCAAAGACCTAACCTCAACTCGTTGAGGATCATTACAGTTTTGAAAACTTAACCTTTACCCATACCGCAGATAGCACTTAACGTCTATCGCGGGAACGACTTTGGATTTGGTGTTTCTTTTCGTAAATCACTATCCGAAGTGCTCATGCTTCCACCGAAGCGATCAACCGAACCTTTACAACTTAGTTTTCCCATTGAACCAAATTACCGGGATCTCCGGTTCGTAAGGTTGGGTTTCCACCGTATTGGTCCGTATATTTTGGGTTTTAAGCCCATTCCCCTAGACAGTGCGAACGCTTGATCTCTCGGGTAGTCCCTTAGTTTGTAAACAAGGAAGTGACACCCGTGATGATCAACTCGCCATACGGTCTTATGTCTCCGACGGATCCCGACAGATATGTCCAGACGCCGTCATCCGTGTCCTTCCTAAAGCCGATCGGCTAGCCACGTGTATAACCGCCGAAGGCACGGGTTTCTCCCAATAAGGGACGTCCTCTAAGGATCCGTGAAGTTACTCAACTTCTTTCATGCTTTGTATAAAGCGATAAACTCCGATTCCATCATGAATCGGCCGATGCAAGTTTGCTTAGAGGATTTTCCAAGAACCACCATACACATTTACTTGTGGCTTTGGTGTTCTTCGATCCGATGTCCGCTTGCATCACCGTGTTCTCCCGTAACCGCCGGACATCCGTAATACAATAATCCGTAGATAAGCGAATAATTCGTATATCGTCATATCCGACTTAACGCCTTCTATTGATCATGTATTAAGATCATCGGTGAACCTTAGTTCAACTAATATGTTTGTAGGACGATACCGGGTCGGTTGTAGTGTGTACAATACATTGAACTACACGTGACCCGTGCATATCACTCCTTGTCTATGGGTGCACCATGATTCCAATCGCTCTATGATTCATATCCATTGGTGGCTTCAACGAGACCGTCAACTATTGACCGATCCGTTAGATGTCTTAGAAATTCGCTTCCTAAGAAGTCATCTCGTGATACACATATCTTTCATATCGAGACTTTGTTTCAATATGATTTTCACTCTCGACCGTTGGTTTTCCAACTCGTTGGCTTTCTAACTTCGAGCCAATGTTTCGTGGTCGATTCATTGTTTCGTTTTATCCGAGACTTTCGGACTAAAATGTAAACATTTCGTGGACCAAAATGAAAGTTCGGGAAGAAGCCCAACAGATTCAAAGAAACCAATTTCGATCCTCTTCTTCCAACTCTCCGGTTTGGAAGGTCGTTTCAACACCCATGCCATGTAAGATTACAATGGCCCCGGATGTGAGCTACTCACAGGGGAGCACTTTTTACAACCCAAAGGTTCTTTTCCTGAGGAAGATTAACTATTACACACGTATGGTTCTATATATGGAATCTATTTCTCCCTTTAGCTTCTTTCCAAAGCAAATTTTGGAGATAACAATTATTTGTTAATTGTCAATGGTTTATTCTCAACCATACAAGCTAGAAGGTATGGAACAAGTCTTTGTCCCCTCTTTGCTCCGTCTTGGTTCAACATCTAGAATCCCCGAGTTCATAGATCCGGAATATTAAGTTCCTGGATAGACAAGAACTTTCGAGTCATGAAGATACGGAACGTCTAGTTCCGGACAATCGAACCCTTGCGGGTTCTTGTTAACCTTGAGCAATTACTCCTTTTTCCTTTTCCAAGGAAAGTTATCTCCAAAGAATTCAAAGATTCTTTGACGCCAAGAGGCGATCAACACTATCGTTATTTGCGGATCCAAAGTGGATATGCAATCTACGATCTTAGGTCGAACTTGACTGTTTCGGTAGCCCATCTTTTACCAAGTTACCCCTCATAATTTGGGCGTACGACTTCGTGCTTGGCTAACACCGTTAGACTGAGGTGAGTAATGAGCAGTCGTTTAATGAACGATGCTTCACATTCTCCCCCCCATCACTACGAATTTCTCAATCCGTAGGCTTAGTTGATTTTCAACTTCTTGCTTTGTAGGCTTCAACAACTTCATCTTTGCTTTTCAATAAACAAAGGATTCCATACGTTGTACCATCATCAATGAAGATCACAACGTACTTATCTCCCCCCTCTATTTTGTATAAACTTCAAATCACCCAATTAGGTGTGACTAAGTTCTAGAGGAGCGGTGCTTCTTTCGCTATTCCCTTGACGGAATTTGGAAAGGTGATTTTGCCTCTTCATCTACCTCACATTTATTTTGAGGGTTTATGTCGACAGAAGGCAACAATCTCAACATCGTTAGCTTTTGAATGACTTGCTATTTAACGTGTCTTAATCTATGATGGCATAGATGCACGGATTACAAATATATCATTCATTTGGCTACAAACGTACTGTACCATTCTTAGTTATTACAGACCTATTGGACTAGTCTCAAACTAGCTTGACCAACAGCGTCCCTTAAACCAAGTTAGGAATATGCATCACCTCATCTTAGAGTGATCACAATCCATGAAGTCCTATTGAGGACAACCTCTCCAACCCCTTCTACTTTAGAGGTGGCGTTGCTTCACATGAACAACCTCTTGCCCGTGGTTAGGGCATAACCGGATCATATGTGATCTAGATACTCTGGCCCACTCTAGTTTCTTTGGCAGACCGAGTGTCCAATTTCTTTACTGCCTTTATTTAGGCCTTCAGATCATTTAGGACCTGGAAACTCTGGCCCACCTTACTAGGTGTCCATTACTTTTCCAATGAAATGAATTATGGCACCACTCCGCCGCCCCTTGGAGGCTTTCTATGACCGAGTGTCCAATATAATCATATCAAAGGAATTTTGCCCACTCCGGTCGCCGGAGGCTTTGTATGACCGAGTGTCCAATATCATCCTATGAAGGATCTTCTCGCCAAATAATATGACAGCTCAACGTCTTTAACTTTTAGACTCCTTTCGTTAAGATTGGTGCCCGGATAATTCTTGGCGCTTACTTAAGAGTGGTAACGATTTTCGCACGATCGGTGGATCTTACTCCCTCGTATGTGCGAACATACTTTACACACTTTAGTAATTACACTTAAAAGAACGGATCTTCTTAAGTCGTTTACAAAATCCAATCTTTAAACGGAAAAGAAGATGAGATTAAACTTCGATTTGTTAAAGCATAAGGAATATAAATTATTTTCATATTCCTCCTTACTTTAATCCATTTTTAATCGGACATAATTTAATCTTTATTCTTGACAAGTAAGAAAAACTACTTATCCCAATTTCGGATTCTGGGCTCACTTCGGTCACTTCATCGACCGAGTGTCCATTTCCTTCTCACCATTATTCGGATCCTTTATCCGGGACGGATATAGGCCTTCTGCTACAAGATAGAATAACATCTTCGTGTTCTCCTCTTGTCCCGCTTGACATCCTCGAGCTCTCGAGAGCGCTTGTTTCCACCAGTCTTGGTAGCGGTGATACCATGAACACGTTCATCATCATCACTCTCTTCTACCAGAAAACCATTGCCATATCCAGATTTGGTCACACAACTTTTGACCGACATCTATCGAATACTAATAGTAATACTATACAGATATTGTCTTAAGTTGTTGGGAGATTTTGCTCTATGGTACTTTATAAAGCAGTACGGGAAGTATTTAACTATTACAAGTATTCGAAAGGATAAATAAAGATTTCAATAATTCAACTAGAAATCTGAAAATTACAATATAACAACAAAACCGAAATTGCGATTTTGTTGAAGACCGAAAAATGGAAACTGGTTTATCTTTGAGTCGAGTGTAGCACTCGTCCTTAAGACAATATTGCCCCGTATGTATCCTTTATACGTCCCGGACAATTTGTCTCCCAAGATAAAACAAAAATGGAACCCTTGAGCAAAGGAAACTCAAGAGCTACCGTGAAGAATATTGAGTAACGAAATGATGCTTGGAAGTTGTAGGAAGAAGATTTTTTCTGGTTGTGTATTTTCGTGCATATCAAGTGTGCTCAACAATGGTGTAAGGGGGTGTTTATATAGGTGAAGGAGGGGCTGAAAAACTGCCTGAAAACTGCCTCCATAATAGCCAAATAATGGCCATTATGGAGGTAGTAAAGTCACCAACATAAATGGTGAAAGACCAACTGTTTTGGCCATTATAGGAGGAGTAATTCAGCCAAAATAAATGGCTGAATTGAGAGCTTGGACGTTTCTCGCTTTGACTCGTCGAAATTCCAACTTTCGAAAAACTTCGGGACCAAACCGTACATCTTGAAACTTCGGGGACCAAACTGTACATCCGAAAGAATTCTCGTCCAAACCGCACATCTGAAACTTCGGGATCAAACCGTACTTCGGCAAAGTTTGCGGCCCAAAAAGATAATATCAGAAGACCCACAGCCCACAGCCCGTGGGCCCGAGAACCCGGAACTCGGAACCGGACCGGACGGGCGGGCGGCGGCGGCGCGCGTGTGGTCTTTCCTCGAACCGAAGCACATCTAGGTCCTTCCTCCTTTAAACACATGGGATACCCCTTGGGGTCCCAAACCCCAAACCAATTTCGAGTCTTATATACACAACAATTCTTTCTTCCTCTACCGATGTGGGAGAATTACACACAATACCACACTTTCCATGCTTCAAACACCTTACTTCGTGAACCAATATCTCTTTCATTTCTCAATGAAATTTGACGATTCTTGGCCCTACGGTTATCTACGTACTTAGTAGATCATGCATGTGTGAAGAACCGGATTCTCCAACATACGTTACACTAGTGTTTAAGCCGTTAAAGTTGGTCGGTCGCAACTCCCGCCAAAGGCAAATTTCCAACAGAATGATATGTCAAACCTTCTAGCATATGTATGCATACTGGTAAAAGTGAGAACATTACTAGGAAAAGCTAATTTTTAGTGTCAAAATTGGCTGTTAATTTGTGGCGATTGGAAACCTGACAGTTCTAGGATCTCTTCTTCTAAGCAGGTCTTGTAAATTTGCATCCTGAGATTGTAGCTATTCAGATTGTTGTGTTACACCTGCATTACTTCACTACGTCTGCTGCAGTCTTTTCTTTTTCCCTATGCATAGGAACATATGGTTTTTAATTGCTTGCTCACCCCAGAAAATTGTGGTAGTTGTTGGAGGGATGGGTTATGATAGGCGTACTATGTGATGATGATCTTTGCATTTCTTTCTAATTTTTTACACAATCTAAGCAGGCACCTAGTCATCATCTCTTGATGATAGCAGCGTATTAAAATTGGTGAAACAGCTGGAAAAAGTATTTCTGTCATTAACTATTTAGTGTTAGTTAACAGGTGAAATGTACAGTAATGGGATAAATCAGGCACAATGCTTTAGAATTTGGCTGACCAAGAAGGAAAAGAGCTTTATTGTCATCTAGTATCTCTTTGTTTCTTGTAAAATTGGATAAATGTTTGTTAGCCAGACTATGAAATTGCTAATCTCTCTGACATTATTTTACATTTTAGATCAATATATGCTACCCATGTTAACAAATTTGTAAGTCTATTTGAAGCTATTTTGTCAAGGAAAGGATAGACTTGTGAAGGAACCTATCCAAGGGAGCAAAGTGGGAAAAGCTGTTGGCCTCCTTGGTTTTTCTTTCTTTCTTTCTTTCTTTTCTTTTTTTTTTTTGTGTGTGTGTGTGGGGGGGGGGGGGGGGGGGGGTACCATATGAAATAAAAAAGGGAGAAAAAAACAAATCTATGTACAGCAATCTTTTTCCCCTCCTTAACTTTTGCTGGATCATATATATTTAGATGGAAAGTTGTGTATTTGAGGCCCTCAAAGTTAGCGCAAAATTATGCGTTGAACTTCAAATCTGAATTGGTATTTGCTTGCGATGCTGGATTGTGGTCCATGATGAAGTGGTTTATATGTTATATATATCATGATTGAAAAAGTTACATTCAGGAGAAGGTACAGATATTTGCCTTTATCAGTAATCATTTAATTTAGAAGTTAAAGTGTTTATCTATTATACTTTGCTCTATGGTAGGCCTTGATGATAAGCACTTAATGGATGATTGGCATACTTGAATAAGCCCATATAATGAACTTTAATAGATCTATCAGATACTTGTCAGGAAAGATTGAATCAAGCACAGTGAGCTCGATATTCAACGAATTTCTGACAATAATTATGCTAAGTGGCAAATTTTATTCATTTTGAATAACTCATTCAGGTGAATGTGAGGCCTTCAAATTTGTACGATTAAATTAGAAATATGGTCCTATAATTCGGGCATCTATGAATCAACAAAAGTAATCTGTGCCACGCTGTATCTTTTCATTATATGTGAAATATTTGAGTGTCTACTATTAGCAAAAAAAGGGCTTTGTGCTGCTCAAGTTGGAGAAAGATTCACAAGAGCATAGTGTCGCTTACAGTCCTTCAAATGTAGCATCCATGAATAAAAGTACAAGAATCTGTGTATGTACCACACAAACAAATTATTTAAAGAAGAGCACATTATTGTCTTGATTTTATGTGAAATAATTGAAAATCTGTGAATGAAGGACTGTTCAGAAGTAAGATTCAGTTAACTAATTATAATGTTTATGTGACGTACAAGCATTATAAAGTTCTAAATCCGTCTATTTATTCTCTTTCGTCATTTTATTTGCAGAAATCTTTCCAGGGTCTTCTCCGAAAGCAGGAAGGTGATAGAGCAATTTGGGAATACCCATTTGCTGTTGCTGGCGTCAACATCACATTTATGCTTATCCAGATGCTCGATCTGGAAGCTTGTACGCGTACCATCTACACTCTTTTATATACTCAAAGTAGTGACGTCTTAACAAAAATTCCAGTCTATACGCTCTTTAGTAGGTCCATCTAGTGAAAAATGAGATTTGAGCTTCTAACAATCAATCCAGAGTCTCTCATGTACAAGTATATAGACCAACCAAAGATACTTAATTCTCCCTGGAAACTTGCTTTGATTCACGTAATTAATTGTGCTTTTAACTCTGCAGTAAAGCCCAGAAATCTGGTGGGAGCTACTTTCTTGAAGTTTCTTGTAGGTACATGTTTTTTCAAGATATGCCTCTTCTTTCAGAGTTTTCCGAAACTGCTGTTAATTTCTTTTTCATTTTGATGCATTCATTACTGTGTGTATATGTGCCGCCTTCGTATTGTTTCTACTTCTCTTCTGTGTTGAAAAATGAGAAGCCAGTGAATCTCCATTTAGTCCTTCACAAATGTAAAGTCTAACTTTCATCTGCATTTTTCCTTTGCTCTTCTAAGCAAGTTGTTTCCTTTTGACAGAAAATGAATCAGCGTTTGATCTGCTATATTGCATCACATTTAAGCTGATGGATAATCAGTGGCTCGCCATGCGCGCATCGTATATGGACTTCAATGTATGTATTCTCGGCTTACTAGTATTTAGTTATGGATATGGAATTATCAAATTCTGCTGTAATCCAGTTCCTTTGCCTTTGAAAAAGTTTTCGTGTCTTTTTCACTTAAATGCCTTTCTTAGTTGTTTCACTTTGGCTAGCATTATCTTAATATCAAAGAGATGTGAAATCCTTGGCAACAGAGCAGCTGCGGTTTTGCTTTGACTGACGATTGTGGTTAAGTTCCTGTTTGGTTACTCTTTTACTGTTGTATTGCTCTAGTTGTATTTCAGCCATTGGGTTCAATCAGAGAAATGCACTATGGATATCCTCAAGTGCCCTCTTCATAGTACACTACATGTGAAGAATCTCTGCGTTCCTGATTTAGATATGCTATGTTCTTGCAGGCGGTCATGAAGGCTACTCGTCGTCAACTAGAAGGGGAGCTTCTGCAAGAAGACATGACACGGCTGGAAGATTTGCCCTCATACAGCCTTCTTAGTCGATAGTGTTTGTAGGCGTGACCTTTAAGAAAATGAGAATGGCTTCCATATGCATGTTTTGTGGCATCTATTGATTTTGTTTTTACATAGCAGCTTTCGATGGTAGGTGATACTTTGTAGAAGTCAGCGGAGAGGGAAAATGGGGATTATACAGTGCCTGAACTTGGTAATGTTAGAGCAAGTACATTGTTCTCTTGTTTCTTGAATTTGGAAAGGGGTACACCTGCTGAATAGTCTCAATAGCGGTGGTAGGAAATTGAAAATCGACCTTTGACTACCTTTCTCTTTAATTAAATCTAAGGTGGTACCCGTAAATTGGCTATAACAGAGACTTTGTACGACTTTAGACCAAGACGTGCCTGTGTAAACTAACTGATCCTTGAAAGGGTATTAATATTGGCATATCTTAAGCTTCAACGTGTGGCCTAGACTCATCTTAAACTTCACTCAAGCGCAGGAGTCGATCTGCCACAGTTCCCAAGCCTTCAATTCTTTTTTGTTTTTGTTGACTATTCGCACTTTACATCTAACAAGAAATAGGCCAAACTTCACAGTTGTATTATCCCGGCTGAGACCAAGCTCCAAATTCTGAGCTCATTCGGACCAAACTGAGATTGCAGCAAGTCAGCAACAATATGAATATGAAATGAACAAATGCACACATCTATTGCACTCCAGATGCCAAGCTTAGAGCAAATTGCACAAACTATATGTGAACTTCAACAGTTCGGAGCCACAGCACAAATAAGTTTTTAACATTAAGCTGATTTTTGAAGAAAAATGAGAAGTTTTTTTTTCTTTTTGACAAGGATGAAGAAATATGTGAAGCTAACAAATGATGAAAGCTCAATTACTTGAAACAGCAACACATTAAACATAAAAGATTAAATATCACATCTAAAATATTCTTGAAACAGGGAACGCTAGTAATCTCAAACACCAAACTTCTGGACTCAAATGACAGATAAAATTCACAAGTTACAACAAAATAGGCAGGCCATGAATAGAGTTCCAAGTTAATAAAACTTTTCTATTCATAGATCCAAGAGTGAAGGCTGCTCTGCCACTCTGCAACTCCTTCGGGGAACCAAAGAGCAATCTCCTTTCTTGCACTCTCAACAGCATCACTTCCATGAATAACGTTCCTGTAATCAAACAGTTGGTCTTGAGACTTCCAGCAATATAGTTAAGGTCAGGCAACAAATGTACCAAGTACAACATACACAGTGTAATGACACACAGTGGGGTCTGGAGGGTTAAAGATTTACGCAGAAGTTACATCTAACTTTGTGGGGTAGAGACTGTTTTCGAGAAAAAATGACGGCAAGAAAAAAATAAAAACAAATAATGCAGCACATAGGAATACTCACATAAGAGTATGGATCTACACGATACCTAAATAATACTCACTCTGTCCCAATTTATGGGGCACCATTGAATTGGCACGGATTTTTAATAAATGAATACTTTTAAAATTTGTGGTCCAAAATAAGTATTAGATATTTGTATGGCTATAAATCATCCAATAAATTGTTTTCAAATATAAAAAGGTGACATTCTTTATTGGATAGACAAAAGAAAATGATGTCATATAAATTGGGACAGGTAAAGTACAACAAAGAAAGGGAGAAGGAGAGGCTAGCTCCCAACCCCTAACACACAATGAGACAAACTCAACTACCTACTAACTTTCTATTCTAATTCTCGACCTCCAAATCTTTCTATCTAGGGTCATGTCCTCCATCGACTGGAGTTGCGTCATGTCTCGGCTAATCACCTCTCCACAGTTCTTCGGCCTACCTCTACCTCTCCTAACTCTTGTTATCGTCAATCTCTCACACCTCCTAACTGATACATCCTCACACCTTCTCTTCACATGCCCGAACCACCTCAGTCTAGTTTCTCTCATCTTATACGCTAAGGAGACCACTCCGACCTTGTCCGATATAACTTCATTTCTATTCATGTCCCTTCTAGTATGACCACACACCCATCTGAGCAACCTCATCTCCGCTACCTTCATCTTCTGAAGGTGAACGTTCTTGACTGGCCAACATAATGCCACATACAACAACGCTAGTCTAACCACCACTTTGTAGAATTTAACTTTCAGTCTAGGCGACAACTTCTTACCACAAAGCACCACTATGTCAGCTCAATATGCAAAAACAACATTGAACTGAAAAAATAGTAGTATCACCAAGCTTAACATTTTCCAAATAACTTCACTTTTCAAAAAACAATCTGCAAAAAAATGCTACCTAACTATGAAAAAAGAATTAGGTAAGGCATTAACCGTTAATGTTTTAAAGACTTGGAATCGTCACTCCTATTCTTTTACCACTACATGTACTTGAAATTTTGCAAAACCAACAGTTATTTGGGGAATAGACTCAACTATTGGGCACTAAATCCATGCAGGCTAATCATTAACATAACTAGGATTAGCGCTAGAAGTAATATAGTGTATTCGTAGATCGAGAGATATAAAGTTTGTATTTAAAATTTTAACTATGAAATTGAAACTACATAGGATACTGGATGTATTACCTGCCAATGTCAATAGCATAATCACCACGGATGGTACCAGGAGCAGACTCCAAGGGGTTTGTTGCACCGATGATCTTCCTGCCGGTGGTAACTACACCCTTACCCTCCCACACCATAGCAACAACAGGGCCAGAAACAATGTATTCAACAAGCCCATTAAAGAAAGGCTTAGCAGACAAGTCTGCGTAATGTTTTTCAGCAAAGGCACGATCCACAGTAATGAGCTTCAAGCCTATACACACGCAAAGTAAAAATCAAAACCCAATCAACAATTATAGTCAAAAACAAAAAGACAAAAATAAAGTAAAACAAGTTCAGAATCCTAAACTGTAAACAAGTTACAAGATGAAAACCTAATGAAGTCTCATTAGCCAATATTCCTAGTTAATGACCAATTCTAACAACATTTTTAAGCATGGAGTAGTTAAATATATATACCTAAGATAATCATAGTGCAGAAAAAATCAAGCCCGTTTTACTCTTAGGTAAAAGAAACAAATCTCAATTGAAAAAATATTACAGAGTGGGTCCTGACTAATCATAAGTTTATTGTTCTCTGATTGGGGCACAAAATAAATTGATTTTTCAAAAGAGGCATCATACACTTAGTCTTTTCTAAGTACTAATAAAGCAGCATAATACTAATTAATCATACTTGTAATAATTGATTAAAAGAGGGCAAAGATTACCTTTCAAAGAGAATCCTTTCTTCTCAAATCTTCCAATAATCTCACCAACCTGAAACATAACATTCAAATTGAGAGATAAAAGAAACCCAGATACAAAATTGATAATCTTTAACCGGTTATAAGCAAAAACAGCAAAACAAACACAAAACAATCAAGCAAGGCTCTAACTTATAGATCTAAAAGATATACATGTACTTGAGAGATAAAAATAATTTAGGAAGACGAACCAGGCCACGTTGGACACCATCAGGCTTGATCATGATGAAAGTTTGCTCCATTTTTGCTTCTTTGATGTTCTCAACTATGGATTAGCAAAATAGCAGTACGCGGCACTTTGGTAAAGAGGGGAAGATGTGGTATTTATAAGGTACCGGGTCTGCGGCTCTTTAGACAGCAAACCCTAATTGTTCTCTCGAATATTCTCTTTGACGGGGAAGCCCTTTAAAAAAAAATTGGTTACTCACAAGGTGTTTCATGTAACTATATTCGAATTTGTATCGCGTAGAGCTCATCCGGTGAAAATATATTATTTCATAGGACTCGAACTTGAGATTTCTAGTTAAAGAAGGAGCAGTCTCATTTGGTGCACCACATCTTTGACGAAATAAAAATCAACAAAATTTTTTAATTTGGTTGAGTATATAAAAGTGTAAGGTAAGAAAAATGTAGGTCGTAAGTTGTTCCAAAAAATGAGAAGATAATGTTTATTTTGAATGAATAAATATTTATATTATTTTACAATTTTTTTGTGACAATTTTTTATGTTATTAAGATAATATTTATGATGAATTACAAAACAAATCTTACGATAACAACAACAACGTATCCAGTGTAATATCACAAGTGGGTCTGGGAGGGTAAGATGTACGCAGACTTTAACTCTATCTTTACGGGGTAGAGAGGTTGTTTCCGATAGACCCTCGGCTAAAAAGAAACGTAATCAATGCAGGATTGCATGAAAAATAAGACACCAAAATAACAAGATACAAAACAAATGGTAAAATATAGTAATACCTACATAAAGATAATGATCGACGCAATACCAAAATACTACAACTAAGAAAAGGAGAAGCCCTCCCCCTCTCTCAACTATCTACTACCCTTCTATCATAATCCTCGACCGCCAAATCTTCCTATCTAAGGTCATATCCTAAGTCAACTGGAGTAGAGTCATATCATTTCTAATCACGTCTCCTATTTTTTCTTCGGCCTACCACTACCTCTCATAACTCTTACGATTGTCAATCTCTCATACTTTACACATAACCATACCCATCTCAGTCTCGCCTCCCTCATCTTGTCCACGGAGGACATTCTGACATTGTCTCGTATATCTTTATTCCTAATCGTATCTCTCCTAGTATGACCACACATCCATCTGAGCATCCGCATCTCCCGCTACTTTCATCTTCTGAACATGGACGTTCTTGACTGCCAACACTCTGCCTCATACAACAGTACTGGTCTAACCATAACTCTGTAGAACTTTCCTTTTAGCCTAGGCGACACCTTCTTATTGCAAAGCACCCCGGAGGTAAGCCTCTATTTCATCCACCCTGCTTCAATAAGGTGGGCGACATCATCGTCAATCTCCTTGTCCCCTTGTGTAATGGACCAAAGATACTTAAAACTCCCTCTTTTGGGTATAACTTATGCTTCAATCTTCACTTCCACATCCGTCTCTTGTGTCACGTCATTGAACTTGCATTCCATGTACTCTGTCTTAGTCCTCTTAACCTGAAATCCTTAGATTCTAAGGTCATTTTTCAAACTTTCAGCCTATCATTAACGTCACTACGCGTCTCGCCAATCAAAACTATGTCGTCTGCAAATAACATACATCACGACACCACCTCATGATTGTGTCGCGTCAATTCGTCCATGACTAAGACAAAAACAAATCTTAGGATAAGGATTTTTAAATTTTGATTGAATGTAAGAAAATTGAACATTGAAAAGGGGTAATATAGGTTTAATCTTGTCCAAAAAATAATGAAGAAAATGGCTGGGTTCGCCTACTATTTCAATAAAAAAAATGTTTTTATAAAAGTTAATTTGTATTATTTTTATCATAAATTTTATGTCATTAGAATAATTCTTATATGAATTACAAACAAATCTCCTAATAGAACATAGAAACAAATTGACTTCCTTATGGCAGTTACGGAATAATAGAAACAATATGATCTTTAAAAATAATAGTAGGAAAAAAACATGTCTATAGAGACGCTTTTGAAAGAGTTTTAGAATTTAACTCCTTGACATATAATTAGATCAAAAGTTGCTTATATAAATTCTTACATAGCTTATATTAAGTGAGAGCCATCGAATATTCCTTACTACTATAAGCTAAGTGAGGATCGAGCATAGAAGAAAAATTGGGGGAGGAGGGAATCGAATGAATGATAAGTGATCAAAGGCTTTACTAAGGGATTGTCCCAATCGATTAAAATCTATGATGAAATTTTAACACTTAAAGTAAAATCATTATTTGATACACTTAAAATAAACCGTCACTTGATATTATTATTGTTTGATTTTTAATTTAATTTATTTTACTACAAAAAAATGTTTTCAGAATATTTTGTCCAATCAGAAAAAAATTTAAAAGTATTTTATATTTTTCTTTATACCAAACACACCCTTAGTATTATTATTTTTTCAACTTATCATATCAATTCTATAAGAGCATGTAGTTAAGAACAATAATTCTACTATCATGTTAATTAACAAATTTCAACAACAAAAACAATTACTTCGCTTCAATTAAAAACAAGACGTCTAATTTTTATGACATGTAAATATCCAAGTCGGGTCCAAATTATTCCCACCCATTGCTTGCCCCGGCTCAGCCCAAAGATATTGACATTTATACTAGGCCCAAAAGCTACTTCAGCCTCAATGCCCCAAACCAACCGTCAAACGTATTCTCATTCAACCATATCGATCAAACTTTCCTCCTGAAATCAAATATTAGGAAATGAGATTTCTTAACCTCTTACAATTTGAATATAAGAAATAATTTTTTAACAAATTTTATGTATTTTTTTTCAGATCTCTTATTTGTAAAAAAATGAAGATCTCTTGTAAAAAGGTCATAAAACTAAAAAAGTTTTTAAAGGGCCAAAAAATCATTTCTCCCATCAAACAGATTGAAGTGTATGTATATTTGATTTTGGGATCATCGTTTAAATCATATTCGTAGTGTATAAAAAATTATAAGTGTATTTATTTTAAAACAACTTAATATATGCGGGGTTTGAAGTTAGACTTAACATACAAAATGTCTGAAGTTTCACAGTTCAACTATTTTTGCCCAAACTTCAATCATTTTCGTCTGAAGTTCATGCATGTATGATTGAAATTTAGCCATTTTTACTTGAACTCCAGATAGAAAGGCATGAACTTTAACCATATGTAAATGTTGATCCAAAGTAATACGGGAATAGTAAATAATTATTACAGTGATCGAAAGGATAAACAACAAAGATTCCAACAACAAGTTGTCAATCTTTTAATCTTGATCTAGAACTTCAAATATGGATCTTGTATTCAGAAATACAAGAACATGAACTGCTACACTTGTGGCTTGTAGAACCGCTGAGAATCATAACGGTTAGAGTCCTTTGAGATTCAAGTTCACACCTGAAACACTTAGCAACCAATTAGATAATCACAACACTACCGGCTGAGTCGAGAGATGACTATCCTTCTTTAAGACAAGATTGCCCCCGTGTGTAGGCTTTACGGAAGTGTGGACAATAGTCTCCCAAGATAAAACAGGAAAGTATCAAATGTGCAAAACCTACACAAATGATCCCAGCGAAGAACACGAATAATGAAGATTGCTAAGAGAATGATTGCTATCAGGAAAATCTGATCTCTTTGTGGTGTTGTTAACTTGTGTGTCTCTTTTTCATCCATATAATTGAGTCAAATGCCTCAATTTATAGGTGTGCAAGATGGTCTTTCAAATGTCCTATAATGGCATTCAATTGCCATGTAATGGATGTCCTTTAATCCCTAAGTAATGCAACAACATAATGGTCCAAGTAATGGCCATTATTGGGTGGATTCAATGCCATTGAAACCATCTAAATAACCAAACTTTTGGGATTCCGTCGAGCAAACACTAATTGGGAAGTACCGCGGCGCTGCAGCTCCAGAATGCCGCTGACTATTTAGCGCCGCGGCTCAGCTTGGGGGGCGCCGCGGCCCTTCTCGGCTCTTTCCGACCCGTACCATCTTACACTTCGCACAATCCTTCCTTTTTATTTACCAACATTGAACACTTGTTATTTATCCAATAACCGTCCATCGTTCTATGTCTCAAACATTTACTTACGTACCAATATCTCTTTCACTAACGAAATTTGCGATACTTGGCACTACGAGTGCACGTGTGTGAAAATGACATTTTCAACGTGCGGGGCCCCAATTGTTCGAGTCATAAATAATGGGATAAACTTAATTCCACATTAGTGAATTTCCAACAATTCCCTCTTGAAAGAGATTTTGGCGCACGCACGAGGTGCCTACTTTCATCAATCTTTCAGCGAAAAGATATTGCATCAGGAGAGGTAGCTTCCACTTTGAACCTTCCCTAGTTGAATACCATCGGACTTACTTACTGCGCGGTGAACGTGATGTCTTGAACCGTCAGTGTTTAATGTAAGCCAAGACAACGGTACCAACATAATACCTCCCTTTTATTCGTTTCTTCTTATTCTTCTGTCCGTTGTGACCGTGGACACACTTGGATTCTTAAGTGCGTTCATTTGAGGCGGCCTGTCCTCGCACTTAAATATGTGATCTCCTACAAGGTATTCTGCTATACCCCACTTTACAAGTGTTAGAAATCATTTGAAGTTTGCTCAACCTTAACCTTAACCGTTTGAGGATCGTTAAAGGTTTGGAAGCTTAACATTTACCCATCATACAGGTAGCACTTTAATGTCTATCACATGAACGACTTTGGATTCATGTTTCTTTACAGAAATCATCATCTGAAGTACTCTTGCTTCCACCGAAGTGCTCAACTGAACCTTTTACAACTTAGTTCTCCCATTAAAACAAATTCTTGGGATCTTCAGTAAATATTGTTGGGTTACCACCGCAAAGGTTCGTTCTATTTTGGTTTTAAGACCATTCTCCTAGACAGGCATAACTTTTGATCTTTGGGTAGTCTTAGTTAAAGGGTCCGCTATATCCTTTGATTAGTAATTAAGAAAGTGACACCCATGATGATCAACTTCCATACGGTCTTATGTCTCCGACAGATATGTCCAGACGCCGTCATCCGTGCCTACCTGAAGCCGATCGGCTAGCCACAGTGTATTACTGCCGAAGGCACGAGTTTCTCCTAATAAAGGACATCCTCTAAGAGGTCGTGAAGTTACCCAACTTCTTTTCATACTTTGTCCAAAGCGATAAACTCTAATTCCATCATGAATCGGCCGATGCAAGTTTGCTTAGAGGATTTTCAAAGACACACCATACACATCCACTTGTGGCTTTGGTGTTCTTCAAGTCCTATGTCTAGTTTGCATTACTGTGTTCTCCCAGAACCGCTGGACATCCAGAATACCATAAATCGTAGATAAGCGAATATTTCAGATATCATCATATATCCGATTTAATGCCTCTATCGAACATTTTTAGAATTACGAGTGAACCTTAGTTCAACTGATCTACTTTGTAAGTTGATACCAGGTCGGTTGTAGTGTGTAAAATACATTGAACTACATGTGACTTGTGCATATCGCTCCTGATATACGGGTGCACCATGATTTCAATAAATTCTATGATCCGTATCCATTGGTGACTTCAATGAGACTGTCAAATACCTCACAAATGAGTTTGGAATTAGATAAATCCGTTAGATGTCTTAGAAATCCCAATTCCTAAGATGTCATCTGTGATCTCATATCTTTCATATCGAGACTTTTTGTTTCAATATAACTTCCACTTTCAGACTGTTTGTTTTCCAAATGTTGGCTTTTAACTTCAGAGTCAATATTTCTGTTGTCAGATTCATTGTTTCTGTTTCACTTGAAACTTCCATGACCAAAATGTAAACATTTCAGGGACAAAAAGAAAGTTCAGGAAGAGGCCCAACAGTCAAACAAACCAACTATGATCCTCCCCTTCCAACTCTCCAGTTAGGAAGGTTGTCTCAACATCCATGTCATGCAAGACTGCAATGGCCCTGGATGTTAAGCTATTTTCTATTTCACATGGAGGGTTATCCTTATCCTTATGCAGAGTTCTGTTGAGACTCGCATTAGCGGTAAGGATCGCCTTGCCCCACATGTTTTGGGTGTATGGCTTTGCGCTTGGCTAGCACCGTTAGATTGAGGTGAGTAATGAGTAGTCGTTTGATGAACGATGCTTCACATTCTCCCCCTCTATCACTACGAATTCCTCAAACTGTAGCCTTAGTTGATTTTCAACTTCAGCTTGTATCATTTATCCGCTTTAACAACTTCATCTTTGATTTTCAATAAATAAAGGATGCAATACGTTGTACCATCGTCAATGAAGGTCACAAAGTACTTGTCCCCCCCTCTATTTTGTACAAACTACAAATCATCCATATAAATGTGAGTGTGTGACTGAGTTCTAGAGGGGCGGTGCTTCTGTTGCTATTCCTTTAATGGAATAAAAAGGTAATTTTGCCTCTTCGCCCACCTCACATTCATTTTGAGGGTTTATGTCGACAGAAGACAACAATCTCAACTTTAGTTAGCTTTTGAATGACTTTCTAATTAACATGTCTTAATCTATGACGGTATAGATGCATGGATTATAAATATATCATTCATTTGGCTACAGACATACTGTACCATTCTTAGTTATTACAGACTTGTTGGACTAGTCTCAAACCAGCTCGACCAACAACGTCCCTAAAACCAAGTTTGGGACATGTATCACCTCCTTTTAGAGTGATCCTATTCTCTGAAGTCCTATTGAGGACAACCTCTCCAACCCCTTCTACTTTAGAGGTGACATTGCTTCACATGAACAACCTCTTGCCCGTAGTTAGGGCGTAACCGGATCATATGTGATCATGATACTCTGGCCCACTCCAGTTGCTTTGGCAGACTAAGTGTCCAATTTCTTTTCTGCCTTTCTTTTGGCCTTCAAATCATTTAAGACCTGAAAACTCTGGCCCACTCCAGTCGCCCGTAGGCTTTGTACGACAGAGTGCCCAATATCATCCTATCAAATAAAGGATCTTCTGTCAGATAGTGTGACAGGTTCAACGTCTTAAGATAAGCCATTATCTTTTAGTCTTCTTCTTTTGAGATTGGTGCCCAGACAATGCTTGGCACTTGCTTAAGTGTGGTAACAATTTTTGCATAGTCAGTGGATCTCTATTCTTTCTTATGTGCGAACATACTTTACACACTTTTAATAATTACACCCAAAAGAACAGATCTTTTAAGTTTTGTTTTCCAGTATCCAATCTTTAACTAGGAAGGAGGGAGATTCAATATCTGATTTTAGAGTGTAGGGAATATAAGTTTTTAATTAAAACACTTTCATCTTTCTAGTCTTGCTTTACACACTCTTATTCAGATATTGTCTAAATACATTATAGACAAGGAATGATAATTAACTTAGACATTTTGGACTCTGGCCCACTTCAGTCAGACTGAGTGTACATTTCTTCCTTACCATAATTCAGATCCTTTGTCTGGGACAGATATAGGCCTTCTGCTACATGATAGAACAACATCTTCCGCCTTCTCCTCTTGTCCCATTTGACATCCTCAGCCTCTCGTGAGCACTTATTTCCACCAATCTTGGGAGCGGTGACACCAACTCGTCCTTGATCTTTAGCCGTACTAGCATGACTATCAGCAGTATCTTGAAGCTCAGCATCATATCCAGAGATCCCACCTTCGACGAAAACAGATTTGTAACGGTCGCCAAATAGAGAACCAAAACTAGGACCAGATTTGAAAGCACGGTTGTTGACAGAGACAATGTTTGAACTGTTAGCAGAGCTGTTTTCAAGAAGAAAACCACAGCCAGATTTGGGACCATATCTATTGGCAAACATCTTTCGAACACTAATACAATCTTGTCTTAAAATTGTTGGATCCAAAGTAGTACGGGAATAGTAAATAACTATTACAATGATCAAAAGGATAAACAACAAAAATTCCAACAACAAGTTGTCAATCTTTTAATCTTGATCTAGAACTTCAAATGTGGATCTTGTATTCAGAAATACAAGAACATGAACTGCTACACTTGTGGCTTGTAGAACCGCTAAGAATCCTAACGGCTAGAGTCCTTTGAGATTCAAGTTCACACCTGAAACACTTAGCAACCAATTAGATAATCACAACACCACCGGCTGAGTCGAGAGACGATTCTCCATCTTTAAGACAAGATTGCCCCCGTGTATAGGCTTTACGAAAGTGTGGACAATAGTCTCCCAAGATCAAACATGAAACTATCAAATGTGCAAAGCCTACACAAATGATCACAACGAAGAACACGAATAATGAAGATTGCTAAGAGAAGAATTGCTATTAGGAAAATCTGATCTCTTTGTGGTGTTGTTAACTTGTGTGTCTCTTTTTCATCCATAGAATTGAGCCAAATGCCTCAATTTATATGTGTGCAAAGCGGCCTTTCAAATGTCTCATAATGGCATTCAATTGCCATGTAATGGATAATGCAGCAACATAATGGTCCAAGTAATGACCATTATTGGGTGGATTCAATGCCATTAAAACCACATCAACAACTAAACTTTTAGGATTCCGTTGAGCAAACACTGCTTGGGAAGCGTCGCGGCGCTGCAGCTCCAGAATGCCACTGGCCATTTAGCGCCGAGGCTCAGCTTGGGGGGCGCTGCGGCGCTGCGGCACCGCGGCCCTTTCCGACCCGTACCATCTTACACTTCGCACAATCCTTCCTTCGTTTACCAACGTGGAACACTTGTTATTTATCCAATAACCATCCATCATTCTATGTTTCAAACATTTACTTACGTACCAATATCTCTTTCACTAACGAAATTTGTGATACTCGGCACTACACGTGCACGTGTGTGGAAACGAGGTTTCCGACGTGCGGGACCCCAATTATTCGAGTCATAAATAATGGGATAAACTTAATTTCACATTAGTAAATTTTCAATAGTAAATTCAGAGCTTACATGCCTGAGGTTATTTCAAAGTGAATAAACATACCAAAAAAAAGTGAATACATAAATAGCGATATCCAAATAACGTACCTAGTGAAATTTTCACCATCAAATAGTTATCACTTGTCACCACTACGTCAGTGTTTGAACAACATTTAAGCGGAAGTTTTAAAAAATGAGTATCTAAATTTAAATTACTTCTTGAAATTTGAATTATCAAAGAATAAAATAGAAATAAAACTATATAGACTTGTGGTCTAGTGGTGCTAGTGAGAATTCTCTAACAACAGGGCACAATTAAATTCTTATAATCCTGTCCTAAAAGAAAACATTAAAAAGAAAAAAAAATCTAAAATGAAAGTAAGAGGGGAAAGCCCAACATGAGATCCGATGAAATAAGTTCGGCCCAATTAGTAAAGGCTCCTCCTTCTTCCTTGTAACAAGAGGCAAGTAAACATTCTAAGGTGGATCTAGTGGGTCTAAAAAACAAGTATCAATACAAGATTTGGGATTTTTTTCTTGGGGGATAAGAATTAATTCACACAATGGAATGTCATGATGAGCACCGATTTGAGAATATAATTTAATAATTCTGAATAAATAGATTATGAACTTCCGAGAAAAGATCTCAAGCTTGGTTTAAATTAAAGAAAAGTTTTTTTTTTTTAGAAATTTACAAGTCCATTCATTTTAAAAGTCAAAGAAAAATGACATAGGTGATAGTTATTGAACAATGATCACAACAATATATGATTGAAGTTTGAGTTGCAACTCAATATAGCAATCAGGTATTCTATGATTAAGAATCATTGAGGAAAAAGTATTAGGGTTCTTCTCACTCATGAGAGCCAAGGGAAAGAAAGTAAAGCAAGGGTAACCATAACTTTTTATGTGTCATGCCTATTAAGTGATTTCTTTTTCTTTCTCTAAGATTTATCTACCAAAATTACCTATTATCTATGCTGTTGAGAAATAACATGTGTCAGGTGAAAGACTCGAAGTGTGCGTAGAGCTTGGTGGAGTCTATTAATAGATTCAACTTAATTAAGTGTTTTCTAAATACATAACTTTAAAAGTATGGTGAGTTCAATATTAAGGTTGTACCTATCAAATTTAACTCCTAAATCTGCTTCAAAGGGCACAAATGTTAAATCTGATACCACTATTTTTTTTGTTTTATAAAAAAGAAAGTATTTTTTTCTATTGAAGATTTAGTTTGTGCAAAAATGTGATTGACTTATTAAGTGGTTGAAGGAATGTTAAGTCTCACCAGCCAACAAAGAAACATTGCTTTCATAGTAAAGAAATATGTTCCCTTGATTGTATTCATTAATAATGTACAATATATATAGTAGTACAAGAATATTTAAACTAGGTAACTAATCAACCTAATTACAATAGAAAATATAATTCTACCTAAAATAGAAGACATAATTACAATAAGAATACAATTTTACATAAAATAAGAGATGTACTATTAATGAAAGAATATTCAGGAAATATTCTATTACACCCCCGTAGTCGAAGCGGGAGGTTCACGAACACTGAGACTGACTCAAAAATCATCAAATAGTATGCGCGGAAGTCCTTGGTGAAGATGTCGACAATCTGATATCTGGAAGGAATATGAAGGACACGAACTTGACCACAAGCCACTTTTTTTCGCGAATGAAATGAATGTCCATCTCAATGTGTTTAGTGCGCTGATGTTGGACGGGATTGCCGGAAAGATATATCGCACTAATATTATCGCAATAGACCAGTGTTGTCTTTTGAATCGGGCAGAGAAGCTCAAGTAGAAGGTTACAGATCCAACAAGACTTAGAGACGACGTTAGCGACACCTCTGTACTCTGCTTCGGCCCTGAGATGGGATAATGTAGGTTGCCTTTTGGAAGACCAAGACAATAGGTTATCTCTGAGGAAAACGCAGTAACCAGATGTGGAGCGTTGGGTGTCAGGACATCCACCCTAGTCAACATCAGAATAAGTAGTGAGACCAATGAGCGAGGACATGTATAGATGTAATTCAAAGTAAAGTGTACATTGGACGTATCGTAAAATACGTTTGAACTTTGAGGGCATGCATGTGTGCTTCAGTCAGATTGTGTATGTGTAGGCAGATTTGTTGCACGACATATGATATGTTAGGTCTCGTGAATGTGAGGTACTGTAGGGCCCCAGCCAAGCTACGATAGTAAGTCGGGTCTGAATATGGGGGCCGGAATCAGCGTTGAGCTTGGAATTGGTGTCTACTAGCGCGTGAGATGGTTTGCAGGATGTCATGCCTGCACGGTCAAGGATCTCTTCGGCGTACTTCTTCTAACACAGAAATAGTCCGCCAGAATGTCGAGTGATAGAGATGCCCAAGAAATAACTCAGGGCCCCCAGATCCTTCATAGCAAACTTAGAGGAAATGAGAGACATAATGGACCGACAGAAAGCATCAGATGATGTGGTGAGGATAATTTCATCAACATATAATAATAGGTAAGCCATGTATATACCCTTGTTGTAAATGAATAAGGAATGATCAGATCTGTTGTGTGAAAAATTAATAGAGGAGACATTATCGACGAATCGCTGGTACCATGCTCGATGAGCATGTTTTAGTCCATAGAGCGATTTTCGCAACAGACACACATAATACAGATGAATAGGATCACTGAAAACCATAGGCTGATGCATATATACCATTTTATGAAGATCCCCATGTAAGAAGACATTCTTGACATCAAGCTGATGAATGGGCCAAAACTTGGATAGAGCAATGATGAGGACGGTCCAGATGGTTGCGGGCTTCACGACCGGGCTGAACGTTTTATCACAATCCACTCCCAGTTGTTGAGACCTGCCATCACCTACAAGAAGAGCCGTGTACCTCTCAAAAGAACCATTAGATTTCTTTTTATGTCTAAAAATCCACATAGAATGAATAATGTTAGCATCATGTGGATAGGGTACTAGGTCCCACGTCTTATTATCAATAAAAGCATTATATTCGTCAATCATTGCGGCTTTCCAATTAGGGCTGGACAAGGCATCCTTAGGATTTCGAGGAACAGAGGAAGGGACAACTGAAACGGATAGGTTAAACAACCGTTTAGGTTTATGAATTCCATGTATGGCATGAGTTTCCATGGTTCAATAGCATGTCTCGGGACGCGGGATGGGAGGGATGTGTGCCGCGGGACTGTCGGGAAGAGGAGGAAGGGCAGGGGTGGCGGGATCTGCTGGCCGATGCTCGATTTGCCGAGAGGTGGCTGCAGAATTACCTCGAGGCAGGCTGTTTCGGGCCACCATCGACAGAACCGGGTGGGCAGTGTGTCCCGGACAGTCCGATGTAGGGGCGGGTAAAGGGGTCTGAGACGACGGACTATGTAAATGATGAATTAGAAGAGGGTTCAGGCCATCATCTAGGAAGTCGTAGGAATGCCGATGTGTTAATTTTAGGGAGACAAAGGGGAATTGAGACTCATCAAATATGATATGACGTGAAATAATAATTTTATGGCTTGACAAGTCATAGCACGAGTAACCACGATGATTGGCGGGGTAACCCAGAAACACACACGGGAAAGTCCGAGGTTGGAGTTTGTGAGTGGTCGGATGGAGAGGATAACAGAGACATCCAAAGATACGCAAGTGTTGGTAAGAGGGGTTGCTACGAAACAGAACTTGAGTGGGCGACAATTGAACTATAGACTTTTTTGGGATTATCTTTAGGAGATAGGTGGCCATGGAGAGTGCGTAATGCCAGAATTAATGGGGAATTGAGGCGTGAGCAAGTAGGGCACGAATTAGGTTGTTTATGGTTCCGATTTTCCGTTCGGCCTTACTATTTTGGGAGGAGGTGTGAGGGCAGGAAAAATGAAAGGTAATACCGTTATTGGAGCAAAACTGTTTGAATTGATTATTATTGAATTCCATGCCATTGAAAACATTTAATGCTCTTTTCAAATTGTATTTTTACGAGAGCACTAAATAAGGAAAAAATGGGGTAGACTTGAGATTTATTGCCAATTGGAAAAGTCCATATAAAGTTGAAATAATCGTCCAAAAACAACATATAATATCGATGCCAGCCGTACTTAAAATAGGGGATGTCCACAAATCACCATGTATGATATCGAAAGGTAGTAAAGTACAATTTATGGATGCAGAAAATGGTAATTTAACATATTTCCCAAAAATGCAGGATTCACTTATAGGAGTCCTAGAAATACGGTTGCAATTAATAAAATTATTTTTCCTAAGGGAGCGTAAAATTGAATCTCCCGGATGTCCTAATCTAGAATGCCATAAGGAAGACGAAAGAGCAGCAAAGGTTGATGGAACTGAGGCTGGATTATTGACGACATTTGAAATGGGGTAGAGATCCCCGGTGCTGTCACAACTCAATATTTGTCTCCCTATCGTAAAATTCTTCACAGAAAAACCAAAAGGATCAAAGTCAAATGAAACATTATAATCAGTTGTGAAACGTCGCACATAGATTAGTTTCTTAATGAGTTTAGGGGCATGTAGGACATTTTTTAAGATTAGTGATGGATGTGGTGGGGATAAGGATGAATGACCAAAACCGCGAATGAGAATGTCTTGTCCACTACCAATAATAATATTTCGATTTAAATTGCTTAAATTAGAATAAGACGAGAGAGTACCTTGTGATGCCGTCATAAGAGATATGACGCCTGTGTCCATACACCAATTTTCATATGGAGAATTGAGTGACATTGTGTTCATTACTGCCTCAATGTCAGTCGGTGCATAAGTTGTGGGTGGGGGGGTCTGTGCTGTGTAGGCCTGTTGAGGATGTGGGATACGGGCTAGGAGGAGAGGCCCATGACGGTGGGGCCCACGTGGCCCACAACGGGTAGGTAGCCTACTACGGAGGCTGTTGCCACTGCATCGATCACTGTTGGCTATTTCCTACCCTTCGGGGACTGCCCTTCCCACCATCGTTGTTGCATGAATGCCATCCGTCGCAACCCTTGCCGGACTGCCTGCTCCAGCGGTTGTTGCGGGTGGATGCGGGCTGCTGCGGGTCCTCGGGTCGGCGGTTCTGGTTGCCAGAGTTGGAGGCCCTGCCATCGGCAGAGGGCCCGACGGTGGTGGTGAGAGCGGCATCGGCAATGCTGGCCTAAGTGGTGATGCCCTTGATTTTCTGGATTTCCTCAAGAATAAGCTTCGAACATGCCTCATAAAACGGAGGTAACGATATGCATTGCTGAAGGATGGTGGCAATGCCGTCGTAGGATTCGTTCAAGCCTGTAATAAGTTACATGACCAATCGTTGATTAGTGACTGGTGCGCCGACGTTGGAGAGTTGGTCGGCAATCATCTTGAGTTCTTGACAATATGCAAACACGTTTGGGAAATCGTCCTGATGAACGTCCTTGAACTGATTTTCAAAGTATAACGCTCGTTGAGTTTTGTTGTCGTGGAAAATACTTTCCAAACGTTCCCACGTTTGGCGGGCAGTGGCATCGGTCTCAATGATGGTGTGTAACAGATCAATAGAGATTGTGTCGTATATCCATTGGAGGACGACTGCGTTCAAACGAGACCAGAGTGCATCATCAGAAGTCGAAGCCGATGGTAGGTCTGTGGACTATGGTGTAGGAGGGAAGTGGTCGATAACTTCGTAAACACTATAATGGATCTTAAAAAGCTCCATCCACAAGGAGTATTGACTCTTTTCCATCTCAAGGGTGATAGGGATGAAGTTTTTGATGTTGTTTACTGCAAGTGCAAGATGAAATTTGGTTTTGTCAGGCATGGAAGATGAAATTTAGGAGGAGAAGAGAGAGAGAATGGCTGGAAAAAATATTACGGTTCCGTGGGGGTGGCGGCCGAGAGCTATGATCGGCGGCGATGGAGGTATTTTTAGGCTCTGATATCATAAATGAATATGTTACCTTGATTGTATTCATCAATAATGTACAATATATATAGAAGTCCACGAATATTTAAACTAGGTAACTAATCAACGTAATTACAATAGAAAATATAATTTTACATAAAATAGGAGACCTAATTATAATAAAAATATAATTTTACCTAAAATAAGAGATATACAATTAATTCAAAAAATATTCTATCACATAGTGTCAAACTTTAAAAAAAGAAAAAAAAGTGTCAAAGTTTGAAAACGATCTCAAAGGGAAAGAAACAAAGAGAAGACAACAAAAAAGAAAAAGGAAAGAAAGTGAAAGGCCCACCAAATATATCAGATGATGAATAATAGAAGACTTTAACACACTGATTGAAATGGCCATTATGGTTGCATGGAATTCAGCATATGATGCCTGCCCCTTTGGTGGAAATCTCTCAATTGCTTCAACTTGTTACTCTTATCTTTTTTTTTTTTTTGAAGGAGACAATCCATTACTTGTTTGAATTTTTTGTGAGAAATCATGAGATTGTCGGATCCGTAGGTAAAACTTCCCTTTTCAAATGCTACAATTCCTTCTATGCTGTTTGATTTCTTATGTTCATTTATTCATGAGAGTTATATATATTGAAGTATACAAATATAATTACACTTTATATTACTAGCGTAATTTCACATACTATAACAAAACACTTAACATTTATTTTAGGTTTTCAATCAACAACTATTATATAGAATTATCTATAGTTACCATTTAAGCGGTCTGATTATATAAATATTTTTATAAGTACATATAACTTAATTAAAGTCTCATTTATATTTATTAAAATTAAGACGTCTAAATTTGAATACAAATATGAATATCAAAATGTTTATTAATAATAAAACATCATCATCTGAATACAAATCTATCTGAATATTAATTAATATCTAAATATTAAGTAGATAATTAATAATATTTGTTTTCTCAACCTTTAAATATATAAAATATTATTTAAAAATCAATAAATACAAAATTTACATAAAATACTAATTACTCTATTACTATATCAATAAAAATATATAGTGGTTAGTGGTGGCGCACCATGTGTTACGGTTGTAGTTGTAGGTGCTTACTGAGAGTGATGGTTGATTGTGGTAGTTGGTGGGTGACGGTGGATAATTGTTGTGGGTGATACTTATAGCTAATAGTGGTGATGATTGGTAATAGTGGTCAGCGTTCAACATATATTGATTGCTGACAGTGGTGATTTTCGATAGTAATGGGTGGTTCTTGTGATAATGATGGTTGATGATGATTGTATATATATGATGGTTTATGGTGGTGACAAATGACCGTGGTAATTGCCAACGAAGGTGGTTATGGCTAAGGATCCAAAGTTGGTGGTTTGTGGTGGCGGGTGGTGGAGTAATAATAGTTGATAATGATGAACAACGACCACGTGATGGTGGTGATTAGTGGTGAAAGGCCATATCTTTGCAAAATTCCTTGAATGAATACATCTAATGATATTACGATGTTATAGGTCTTAATAATTTAGATTCATTAGTTATAAAAAGCATGCATATAATTAATAATATATTGAGATCTACATAATTGAGATTTTAAAACCTAAAAAATAAGCACATTTAATAACTGAGATTTGTATGATTAAAATTCAAACTTTGGTAAACAAATAAGCCTAACTCGGTTTAAGTTACTCGTGTTTCTAGTTTGGAGGATATTAAAATAGAAGCTACTCTATAAAAATGTGATACTGGTAAAATGAAAAGATGGTGTCTCAGACATAAATAGAAGCTACTGTATCAAGTTATGAAAGTAGTGAGCATGTCTCCCGTTGTGATTCTCATTGTGCAGGCAACAAAGGAGGTGATATATGTGCAAATTAAAAGGTAATAAAAAATATAGATTTTTTTGACGGTTAATTTCCACTAAAGATCAAATTTTGAATCTCACTTCGCTTTTTGTTTTAATAAGATTTTTTTAGGGGTGGGGATTTCCATGCAAAGTTGTGCAATTGATGTCAATTTAAAACATTTTGGGCAAAATTTAGTGAAAATATTAGTAAAAGTTTTATCATGTGAGGGGAGTATAACAAAAGCACTTTAGGACTTTCAATCGTTAAATGATTCTATGATGCTGGTTTAGTACATATTCCGTCGTTTGTGGGAAGACATTTAGGTCATTGTGTTGAATAATTGTTACTGAAAGTATACCCTATTTAAAATACACGGTATACTATCCTGTGTATACCGTGTATATCACAGAAACCCAAGGCAATTGGGAGACCGTGGTATACACGGTATACACACCGTGTATATCACCCTTGAGCAGAAATTTTCCCAAGTCCGCATGGACAATTTTCTGAATGTTTCAGCTTATTGTAAACGGCTCAAGGAATTGGCGGACCAACTCTGTAACGTTGGCGCGCCTGTTACCAATAATCATCTTGTTCTACAAATGGTTGCAGGCCTATCTGAGGCCTATAATGGCGTTGGGATTCTCCTTCATCAAAGTAATCCGCTCCCCCTTTTTCATCAAGCCCGTTCGATGCTCACTTTGGAAGAAGCCGGCTTAGCAAAAAAGGCGGCTACCAGCGCCAGTTCCATGGCGATGATGACGTCCTCCGATAATTCTCACGGATTTGTTGACAATTTGGGTCAAAACTGCAACAACGGTGGCGGCAAGAGGGGTCAAAACCGTAAGAATAATGGCAAATATCGCAGCGGCAACCTAGTCCCAGCCTTGGGCCCTTTGGCAGTGGGCCTGGACCAGTGGGCAGTGGCCCAGTCCCGCCTACTGCCCTCCTCCCAATTATTTTCAGCCCTCAGTCCAACCACAGTACATGCCCAATAGGTCGGGTCCAACTTTAGGCTGTCGGTTTCACTCTGGGCCGAGGCAGCAGGCAGGTGTGCTTGGGCCTCGGCCTCCATATACCCATCATGCTGCGGGCCCCACTCCAACGGATATTGAAGCCGCAATGCACACGCTTGGATTAAATCATCCGGACCCAAATTGGTACATGGACACCGGTGCCACTTCACATATGACGTCCGAACAAGGTATTTTCTTGTCTTAATCCAATTTGAGCAAAAATTGTGGCATTATTATTGGCAATGGAAATATAATTCCAATTCGTGGTTACGGTAATACGACTTTGTCTTCCCCACATCCACCTCTTGTCTTGAAAAATACCCTTCATGCCCCTAACTTAATTAAAATTTGGTGTCTGTCCGTAAATTCACCAATGATAATTGGGTTTCTGTTAATTTTAATCATTTTGGGTTTTCTGTGAAGGATTTCAAGACGTGGATACCTCTCATGAGATGTAATAGTAGGGGAGATCTTTATCCAATCACGCCCGCATCCAGTCTCTCGAGTCAAGCCTTGTCATCCACTTTTGCAGCTTTAGCTCATTCTTTATGGCATGCACGTTTGGGTCACCCTGGGTCATCTGTTGTTTCTTCCTTGCATAACAATAATTTTATTTCTTGTAAGGATACGCTTAGTACTCCAATTTGTCAATCATGTCCTTTAGGAAAACATGTTAGATTACCATTTGTAGCCTCTACTTCTAGTACTTTAATGCCATTTGATATTATTCATAGCAATTTATGGGCCTCTCCCGTTTTAAGTTCTGTGGGCCATCGTTATTATGTTCTATTTTTAGATGATTATTCTAATTTTTTATGGACCTTTCCATTAGCGAAAAAATCTCAAGTTTTTTTCACATTCTTAAATTTTCGAGCATTCATCCGTATCCAATTCGAACAGAAAATAAAAAATATTTAATGTGATAATGGCAAAGAATATGAGACATGCTTCCGTACCCCCTTCCTTTTGGCATCATGCTCTACAAATTGCTACCTATCTTCTTAACATACTTCCTACCAAAGGGTTGACAAATACGTCTCCTCTTAAAGTCCTCTATAATAAGAATCTTTCGTATTCCCATCTTAGGGTCTTTGGGTGTTTATGTTATCCACTTTTTCCGTCAACTACTATTAACAAACTTCAAGCCCGTTCTACCCCTTGTGTGTTTTTAGGTTATCCATCTAATCATCGTGATTACAAATGTTTTGATTTATCCTCTAATAAAATCATAATTAGTTGCTATGTTATTTTTTATGAAACCCAATTTCCGTTTGCTAAAGTGAGTAGTCCCGGGCCTAGTTCGTATAATTTTTTGGATGACGAGGTCTCCCGTATATTATCCATAATTTATCAGACTTGTCCCACACCCAAATTCCGCCAGCGGGCCCACTGCCCGCTGGATCTATTGTTCAGTCACCTCTGTCCAGTGGGCCAGATGCTCGGTCCAGTACCGATCTCGGTACTGTTCCAGTGGTCCACCCTCGTCCCCGTCTTCGTTCCACCACCGATCTCGTTATTGGGCCGCGAGCCCACCGCCTTTCGGCGATCCGTCACCGGCCCATCCGCTACCCAAAATCCCCCTGCTTCCTTTTCGAGTCAAGGGCCAGTTACTCGTAGTCAAAGGGGTATTTTTAAACCAAAATGACATTTTAATCTCAATTCTAATGTCTCTAAATCCCCCTACCACGTAACCCAGTGTCTGCCTTAAATGACCCGAATTGGAAATTAGCAATGACCGATGAATATAATGCTCTTATTGAAAATAAGACGTGGGAGTTGGACCCTCGTCCTTATGGTGTTAATATTATTTGGTCTATGTGGATTTTTACTCATAAAGATAAGTCTGACGGCTCTTTTGTGAGACATAAGGTTCGTCTTGTAGATGATGGTAAAACTCAACAGGTTGACGTGGATTGTGGTAAGACATTTAGTCTGGTGGTCAAACCGACTACCATTCACACTATTCTCAGTCTGGCTCTTTCAAAGGCGTGGCCCATTAATCACTTAGATGTGAAGAATGCTTTCTTACATGGTGATCATAAGGAGACCATTTACATGCATCATCCTTGGGTTTTTGAGACCCCAACTATCCTCATCATGTATGTTTATTGAAGAAGTCATTGTATGGGCTTAAGCAGGCCCCACGAGCTTGGTATAAGAGATTTGCAGACTATGTTGCGTCTATTGGGTTTTCTCACATCAGGTTTGATAATTCATTGTTCATATATCTTCGTGGTTCTTCCTTGGCTTATATTCTATTATATGTGGATGATATTATCTTGACTGCCTCATATGATGTTTTGCGCAAGTCTATTATGACAATGCTCAGTTATGAGTTTCCTATGAAAGACTTGGGGGGCTTTGAGTTACTTTTTGGGGATTGCTGTCTCTCGTCATGCAGGTGGGTTATTCTTATCACAACGGAAGTATGCCGCTGAGATAATTGACAGGGATGGTATGTCCTCGTGTAAGTCTACTTCCATTCCAGTTGATACTAAGCCCAAGCTGGGTGTTGCGGCTGGCTCACCTTACGAGGATCTCACTCACTATCCCAGTCTTGCTGGAGCTCTTCAATAACTTACTTTCACGAGACCATATATTACGTATGTCGTACAACATGTGTGTTTGTTTATGCATGATCCTAGGGTGGAGCATATGAATGCGCTCAAATGCATTATCAGATACATTCATGGGACACTTGGCTATGGCTTGCATCTATATACATTATCGGCCTCTACACTTGTCTCGTATACCGATGCTGATTGGGGTGGCTGTCCAGATACCAGACGCTCCACGTCAGGTTATTGCATATTTCTTGGTGATAACTTGGTCTCGTGGTCTGCCAAACGTCAAGCTACCTTATCACGCTCCAGTGCCAAGGTCGAGTATCGAGGGGTAGCCAATGTGGTTTCTGAATCATGTTCGTTACGTAATCTTCTCTTGGAGCTTCACTTTCCCATTCAAAAAGCTACCTTGGTATATTGTGATAATATTAGTGCCGTATATCTTTCTGGGAATCCGGTTCAACACCAGCGCACTTAACATATTGAGATGGATATCCATTTTGTTCGTGAAAAGGTAGCTCGTGGACAAGTACGCGTCTTACATGTTCCTTCCAAGTATCAAATTGCAGACATCTTTACTAAGGGTCTTCCCTTTGTCCTATTTGAAGATTTTACGGATAGTCTCAGCGTACGAAGACCGCCCGCTGTGACTACGGGGGTGTGAAAGTATACCCTATTTAGAATACACGATATACACACCGTGTATATCGCTGTTTTGGTAATAAATATTGTATATAATTAGAATTATAGACTTACCATAATTATAGAATTCTTGTACAAATAGAATAGAGTTTTGGGAATAGAATAGGAATAGAATTTTCCATATTATGAAAATTGTAAATTGTATATATATTCATTTATTAATAAAAATAATCAAGTAATTATTTATTTTACTGTGTTAACCGCATCCACAAGAACATGAGCCTAGAAATGTTGCTAGAATATATAGGTAAAAGAAAGTGTACTGCATATATATGTTGTTGGAATCTTTGTCAAACTAGTCTCATGGAGAGGATATAAGTAGATTTAAGTAGGCCTTGCATTTTTCACTTTATTTAAAATTTATGAAATTGAAAATGAAAATAAAATTATGTTTGGTTATATTTTCTTACAAAGGAGACAAAATAACCCACTATTTTTGAAAAATTTATGAAGATGGAGTTGGAGAACAAATTTGGAGCACTTTTCAAAATTTAGAATTCAACTCAAAGTTGGATTTAATAACCAACATTGATTTTGAAATAAAGTAAAAAATTATTTGTGAATAATTCTCATGGTCAAACGCTTAAGGATTACTTTTCGTCGCAATTTTCAAGAAATAGCTAATATCATGGAAATTTTATGACATGTGAAATTTCATACAACATCCTAGAGTTTACATGTGAGATTAAAATTCGAGAATAGTGATTATTTTCCAATTACCGAATTAAAAAGCACTCCACTATTTATGAACTTTTTGCCTGCTAAAATATGACAAAAATAGAGGTTAAAAGCAGAAGCAATTGATAAAATTTACACACCAATCAGCTTTCTTTGACTACCATTTTATATGGGTTGTGATGAGCCTTGAAATTGCATCCGTTGCAGAAGAAACTCCAAGAAAATTCATGCTGATTTTGAAACATTAAAGGAGTAAAGTGCTTTGACCATGTCCTAGAAGATTTAGGAAGACCAAAAGTTGGAATTACTTCTTTCTTTTACTTTTTCTTTTTTCGATTTTGGACAAAATTCCAAATTCATTAATCATCACTAAGATCGTAGAAGCCTTGTTCTCCAATTTCTTTTGTTATGTACGCTTTAACCATTGACTTGTACTTTTGATATTTCAATTCATCTCTACCATGAAACTATATTTGGAGCGTAGGGGACCGCTATTATATATTGTCCCGTTAACCATTTTGACTTTTGAGCTCATAGAGCTAGGTATGAAACTAGAAGATAGTTTAGTGAGTATGACACTATAAAATAAAGTAGATCGATTATTTATATGAAATTAACCCTAAACTTTAATTTTGGTGTCGTGTTTATAAAGATTACATACGTATAGATTGTTCCAAAAAGTCATATATGGTAAAGATATTCATTTGCTCGTGGCCTAATTCTTTATCTCTAATTAAAACATGGTAGACATGAACATTATTTTTGGTAATAAAAGACCTATTTATATTAGCTATTACAGGGTCATTTTTTGATGGCAGGTGAAAGTGTTGGTTCTTTTTTTTAACCATACTGCTGCAATTCGTTCCGTTGCACACGCAGTGGACGCCACGACAACACAACCCCTCCACATGTCCGCCACAACACCACCACTATTTCCTTGCCATTCCTCAACTGGACCTTGAGTTTAGGTACTAGAGTCATGTGAACTATTACTTTACACGCCCAAATATTTCTAACAAAAGTAGTTCCTAGTTTGTCAACTATAAAAACATTAATAGCATGGTCCACATATTTTCCAGCAATGGTTGGAAACAACAAAAATGTCAAGTGTTGGGCATGTCACTGATCCATTTTTTCAAGAGGTAAGGTTCTATGTCCCCTCTTTCATGTATATATGGCAGGTTATGATTATGCCTAATCCTCCACCTTCATGTGAGGTGAGAACCTGAATGGTTTTTAATTAAAAAAAAACTACTTAATCAACTGTTTAAACTTCATACATTTATTTGTACAATAAATCAATGAGCTAGCTAATAAAATTTGAAAGCATATGTTGTCCACGGCATCAATATTTCAACTTCGATTGCTTTGTGACAATTCACTAGTAACCTTTCACAATTTTTTCTTAGAGTGCCATTCTACGTTAAATTACATTAACATTTGTAAGTGACCAACGGAATATAAAGTGGAAAGGTATAGAACACAAAAAATATCTTGTGGTCTCGGGACGGTAAAATTAGCCCATGAAAAATATATAGAACTCGTTCAACTTGCCTAAGTTTGATTCGCACATGATTTATTAACTCAATTCATTTTGACCAGCTCAATTTAACAAATCTAAAAATTGGGCTAATATGTAGACAAATTGACAAATACGAAATTTTGTCAAAATATTTTAAAGAAAAAATTCTTATTTGATATGTTATATATAGTCATAATAAAGAAGAAAAATTTCATTAGGTATTTAAGTAAATTATTATAACAATTTCCCTTCAAACGCGCTGGTCTTTAATTTTTGCCTCTCATATCCGTGATTTTTAATTTTTGCTCGTGCTGCTCATTTAATGAAGATATTCAAATTTGTTTTACTCGGCATAAGTTCTTCAATATTTTTATCTTCAAAAACTGAACTTTTGCCTCGCTCGACACAATTTCTGTTGGAATTAAATCATGCGACATAAGTTGTGTAGTATTTATCAGATAATGTTATGTGTTGAAAGTTTTGCCTTGTCCGGCATAACTTGTGTGGATGTTATGATTCATATGCGGAGCTAAAGGTAAAACTTTGATGAGTGAAAGCAAAACTTATGCGTTTTTTTCCAGATTATGTTAAGTGTTGAAAGTTTATCGTGTCCGGTATAATTTGAGTGGATGTTATGATACATATTCATTTTAGTCCGAATAATCTTTGGGCGGATCACTAACTTTCCCATTCATTAATTTAACTCATTTTAACTTATTCAAATTCAGTTCAACTCGCCCATTTGACACCCTAATCTCATATAACGCACACGAACAATATTTCTTCCCATAGCTGAAAGGTGAGAAGGGAACATAGGTGAATATACACATGATCATAAGTGGTGATGAAACAGAGCGTGGAGGCAAATAGAGGGGCAGGATAACTATCGATATGAAAGAAAAGGTGAGTGGAAGGACGAGAGAGAAGGCAAAACAAAAGGGAAAATGGCCTATTTACGTGAGTATGGTTGGTTATTAGGGTAAAAAATGGATCTTGGGTCTAACTCAACCCCAAAAGATAGCTTATAGGGTGAGGATTGTCCAAGTCCATATAAGTAGTTCATGTTTCCATTCAATTTTCGATGTGAAACTCTTAACAATTAGGATACATAACTTCCTTTCTAGCTAGACCTAGCTTGCTTTTGTACTGACTGCACAATAGGGGAGACATCCGCACCTACGTAGTGTGTACACCGACACAGTAAAAATGTGACACAATCTCAATATCTCATGTCGTAAATTCAATGAGATCCATTAAATAGCGTGAAGCGCGAGCATATTTATTAGTATCGTATACTATTACCCTAATTTATCATTTATGCATGTCACTACAAGAAAATTACATATTTCTGATAAAATATTGATGAGAGACAAATTCATCATAAAATTGTAATGAATATATGATTAAATTTATCAATGGGGCAAATTTTGTGATAGATTTGTCATGATTTTACCAATTGGTGACAGTTTCTTCGTCCCAACAATTATTACTTATTCCATAGCATTATACTCCCTCCTGTCAAAATAAATGTTCATTTATTCTATTTTATTTTGATTCAAAATAAGTGTCTACTTATATAATCAAGAAAAAATTTATTATATTCTTTCAAATTTATCTTTATTAAATATTAAGTGATCAAATCCAAATGTTTCAAGTTAATAGTAATATGCAAAGTTTAACCAAAGATAATTTAGTCAATTTTTTTTCTAGGAGCTAATATTTTGGGTGTGCTAAAGATTAATATAAGTGAACACTTATTTTGAATAGGAGGAAATAGTAAATTAATGTTGTTTGACAAATTATATTAGGGGTGAATGGATTTTTGTAAGTAAGGCAGGGAAGAAAGTATGTTGGATAGAAAATAGTTTAAGCAATATGCAACGTTAGTGTAAATAATTTTTACATCATCATGTTATTTTTATATATTGCACCAGATTTTTCAAGATTTAAAATCTTACATTTTAAAAAGATATATCTGTCTTTGAAGTTTGAACGACATAATAATGTAAAAAAAAAATACTTATATTAACTATATACAAAATTTAAACTCGATTAAAAAAAATGGATATCCATTAATGGAATCAAATTTGGCAGGACTAGATAGGAAGCCTTATCGCCTCCAGTCATGTCTTTTCCACTGTCTAATAATCATTAGACAATCTTTTGGCATGCATGAAAATTTCTAATGGACCCTACCACCACTCATTGGTTTCAAGAATTTCTTTTCGCTTGCTTTGACACACAGCCACACCCCATTCACATAGAGTTCCAAGATACTCCTAACCTAAGTAAAATAACATGGAGATATTTTGTTATTTAATTATTCTTTTAGATTATTAGCTTAATTATTTGATCATAAATAAGATTAAACAAGTATAGTTAGTAAATTTAGTTAAACCTCTTAATTGTTGGATTTTGTATCGGAATTGGATCATTTCATCTTATGAATGTGAGTTTACCATTACTATATATCTTGTTACGAATTTATGAAATTGTGATGGAAAGACAATTAGGTCGTTACATTTAAATCTATGCATATGGCTAAGTTCCCCTTCTATATTTTTCGACCTTGGCAATTGCTCCATTAAAATTGTCATACATGGATTGAGGATAAGTCATGATTTACCTCCTTCACAGACCTGTCGGACCGGAGTGTGGAGGCTCATGGGGCGGGAGTTCCACCTTTTTTGGAAAATGGATTGAGGATAAGTAGAGGAAAAGATTTGGCTTATCCAACCTCAATTAAAGCACTTTTAAGTCGATGAATAATGCATAGTGTAGTTATTGGTAAATTATGTTTATGGTTCTTGTGATATATGATTCATCATATTTTTAATTTTCAGCTAATTTAAATTGAGTTTTTTGGTCATTTCTGTAGAAAATATATTATATTTGACTATTTACAAAATTATATAATCGTCAAATATATGAAATAACGATATAATCTTAACGTAACACATGAGCAGATAAGTAGTGAAATAATTAATAATTATGATAAATTTATGAATATTAACAAACAAAGGGACTAAAAGTGAAAAATCCAATTAATTGTAGGTTTAATATACCTGATCAGATATCATAAGGATTAAAATTAAAATTTATTAATAACTGAGCGACCAAAAGTGTTATTAACCCAATAAATTTTATCTTGTAATTTTGATTTGTGATTTGTTTTTTGATATTTGATATGAATTATCTTAGAAACTTTACATATCAAGTATCAACCAGTTACATACCCAGGGTATTCATTAAGTGAAAGGAATACGAATTTGTTATAAAGGACACAACGATCTAATCATGGAGAAGGAATATATTAAATTCTATTTCACGCCTAAAGCCATTTGGTCATGTCACAAATTGTGATGTTTACTGCTAATTGTCTGTATGACTGGCCTCTAACCCCCTATTTGGATGGTTATTTCCGGTGGTTCATTATTGTATTGTGTTTTATGAAAATATATTTATTTTCATTGTTCTTAAAATTACGTTGTATGGTGTTGTAAATCCGTTATAATTCTGTGGTTATATAATTATAAAAAAGCCCAATATTTATAACCGCAACTTTAGTGATTTTAGCATGATTACGTATTTCATTTCTCCATTATACCCCACCCTCCGCCACCCACCCCGCCACCCCACCAATCCCCAACCCCCACTACCCACAACCACCCACCTCCTCCATCACACCCAAACCCACCCCTCACACTACCCCACCAATCCCCACCCTCTACCACCCACTCCCACCCACCACCCCACCCCACACCAACCCCCATCACCCACCCAATGACCATCCCCTTCCATCACCAACTTATTTTTTAAAGTTTATATTTTATTCTTTATCTTAGTTTTATTGATATATATAAACTAGTTTATAATTAAAGGTTAAAGATATTTTAGTAAACTTGCGTGTTATTATACAATACTATACAATCAAATCAAATAATAAAGATGTTATTAAATCACAACAAACGATACCGTCTATCCAAACATTGTATTCATTAATACAATAAATATAATAAAATACGATATTGTACATTATGAAACCATGAGTAACATCCATCCAAAAAGAGTGTAAATGGTTTTCCCTAGCTAAAATAAAAGTTATTATATTCACGCTTTCAGGTTTGATGAGTAACATAGTGATGGAGTTAGTGTTTTAGTTACGGATCCGGCAAAATTCAATAGTTTTGGTCAAAACTCAAAATCATATAGTGTGTTAACAAATCAACTGAATAAATAATTTATTCAAAATCTAATAAGCTATCTTTTTTTTGAAATCCAAAATCTTAAATCCATCTCTAAAGTAAGGTGATTGCATAATATAATTCTTTTTATGACGATTTACAATATTGGTTTAATGAAATTTACAAGATTTAGTCAATGAATCAACTGCACATTATGAGAAGTGATGAAAGCGAATTCTCCTTCTCTCCCAATAATTGTTAATTAGTTGTGGTAAAATTTTGTTTAATTGCTTCTTTAATTGATGAAATTTATTCCCTATAGTCTATAGAGTTCTCAACTGGTTAAATATTCTAGAGTTTGATATAGCTCATTTAATACCGTTGTATTCGAGAATCAACAAATATGATTATATATTGTTTACAAAATTTCAAATTTAAGTCTTCATTTTCATCTCTGATTACTCGATTATTTTCACAAACAAACACAACAAATATTCATCTGGCCAATCTCAAGCTGAATAAGAAGGCAATTAAACCCGCGATAGAGAAAATTGGGACTAATTAAACCCTTAGTGATCATCACTTTCATATTACAACATGTTAAAAATTCCACGATATGTTAAATCCATTTATACATTTGTTTCCATTTTCGATGAATCACATAATTAAATTAGTTGTACCTCAATCCAAAACTCGCTAGATATTAATCCGATCCGTTATCATTAAAATTAAACAAAATTTTAAATATAATATTAATTAAGGGTGAAAATCATTTACACCCCTTAACTTTTATTAAAAGCAAAGGTTATAACCTAATGATACGAGTCTCCCACTTGTACAATTATGTTCCTTCGAATCTTATTTTTTCCCTTTCCCTTCCTCTCTGTTTCTGCCCATACGTAACAATTTCTTTTAAAAAAATATATATGATCTGAAATATTATTACTAACTAGATATCACAATATTATAGATGTACACAAGTACTATTGATAAAAATGATCAACATTTTGTAGTGAACAGTTGCTCTATTGGTAAATTGATTTCAACAAGATTAAGAAATATAGAAGAAAATCTTAAGAGAAGTTATATTATCTAAATGAACAAGAGAAAAAGGGACAAGTTAATTACTTGGGAGAATCATATATATTTCTCTACTTTAGAGGAAATTGGTGAGTATAGCCTATTATAATTTGGACAGTAGAAAATAAATCTACAAAGATCTCTTGTATGTTATTGTCAGATTTTTTATGTATAAAAGTAAAAATCTTGTAAAAAAGAACAAAACTAAGACATATTTATAAAGGATACAAAACCAACTGACTAGATGTTATTTAAATTTCTTGTTATTCTTTTCAACAGAAAGTTTTCCCCCCCCTTTTTTATTGAAACCTTTTAAACAATGCTTGCTTAAGATTGCAATCTTTACCTTTTTCATTTTGTACAATATTCCTTAAGGACCTATCCTAACCAAAAGTGAATAAATAAAGAGCAAATTAAAAGAAGAGTCTATTAGTCATCCACGTTATAATTGTTATAGAAAAGTTAACTGTTTAATTGTGTAGTATTTTTATCTCATTACCCCCAACAGGCAAAAGCAATTACTATACAATGAAGTATGCTTATTTACTTTTTCTCACTAAACATAACAGGCAAATGCTTGATTTAGCAAAACGACCTAATAGGAGTTAGGACATAGATATTTTGATATATATAGTTAAACATGAGTTGTCAATTTCTAGCTTTCAATTAGATCAAAATAAAAACATAGTTTGCTTCAAATTTACGGACAAAATGCTTAGGGGAAATATCGAACATGTTAAAAATGTAACTTTAAAATAATGGAAATTAAATGCTATTTATTTATACTTTTGAGTATTAGTACAGTCAGACCCTCTATAATAACCATAATTTATAATAACATTTCATTATAACGGTCAAGATTTTTTTTAACCGACTTTCATATTATGTTATATTGTATGTTCTCTATAGCAACATTTAGTAATAACAATAAAAAAATATTCAGACAAACGACGTCGTTATCAAGAGATTTGACTATATCTACCATGTTATTTTCTCCTTAAGAAAATGATTAGCTAGGAATATATACCCCATTATTAAACAACTATAGTGGTCGACCTAAGTTCATCGTTAACACTGAATTATTTATTTATTTATGTTGTATCTTAGTTTGTCATACTACGAATTATTAATAAATGTTAACACACAAACAGAATTCTAATTAAGCTTAAAATTTATTATTTTTCTTATCTCCAATATACAGAACGAAAATGAGTCAAAGACAGGCATATGTCGAGTTGCCGACAATGTTTCCATAACACCAAAAATGAGAAAAATTTATTGTCACGGTTTGAAATTACGCGATTATTTTTGTTACAATTGTCAAAGATGAACTGGAAATATTCATGGTTATAACGTTCCTTGAAACTTAAACTCCAGATTATTGCTTAATAAACTGTTTAGTGCATAATAAGTAAATAACAATGATTATATACTTACTCTCAAAGTAATTGTTATTATCAAACTCCACTGAGAGCCTAACAATTCGTTCGACTTTTCAATTTTCTCTATGATTTAATACATGGAGAGACTCACACTACTAGTTTTCCAATAAAATATAGGATTTATATCAATCAAATAGTATTTGAGATAATTTAGTTCCTTATATGAAAATGAACTATGTAGAGTTGTAGTTAAAACATCTCACTTTGTTTTATGAGGCATATATATAGGTAGAATCCGAATACTATGTTTTAATTGTAATGTATTTCTCATTGTTCCTCAATTTTATCGATCATCATTAATTTTATCTTCTCTCTGTACTAAATAACACTATATAGTTTTAGCAATCCATTTGGATTTTTCGAAAAAGGAAAGTAAGGATAGGGAGGGGGATAGGAACGGGGAAGCGGGTCCTATAACGCAATTAATACATTTTTTGTAACAATTTGTCATTTAACCATATGGTAGATCAATATGGTTGCCAGGTGCATATAAGATTTTACTATAAATTTATATCTTACTTGATATATATACATTAAATTATATCAATTTATTATAGTTAAATCATTTAATAGATGAGAATATATAGTCATTAATCACGACTAAGTGATAGGTATGTATTTTTGTAAACACATATCATGTATATATTGTTTTAATGTATAAATCAATTGCAAGTATGTTTTTTGTCACGACCCAAATCGGAGGGTCATGACAGGCACCCGGATCTTACTTGCCGAGTACTACTAATCATATATTTAACATCCAATCATAATTAATTATGGGCCACGAGGGCCGTCACCAAGTACCCTGCTGACACGTAGAAATAATAATCTGGAAAGGACCTACGTCACATCTTACAAACAGAGGAACTCAACCCATGCATATATACATACCAAGGCCATACACGACTACTATACACATGACAACTATCTACAAGTCTCTAAAGAGTAGGTAACATCATAAGGTCGGGACAGGACCCCGCCATACCCCTATGCATATCAAAAATATCGTACCACGACTAGACTGCCACTCTGAAACAAGTAGAGTGCTCCAATATCAGCTGAACCAACAACCTACTAGTGCGGACCGTCACCCTGTCTACCTGAGCCTGCGGGCATGAAACGCAGCGTCTCCCGACAAAATGAACGTCAGTACGACTAATATACCGAGTATGTCAGGCATGAAGAATAGCATAATAGAGACCTGAAAGTAATCATGAGACAAGAAACAACCAACCGGTAGAGAATGCCTCTGAGGGCCCTAATATGCCTAAGTGTCATGCACAATGCGGTCATACATATATATATGCGTATACAATGCCATATCCCATCATATCATTTCGGCCTCTGTGGGCATAATCATTATCACATATACTGGTTGATCAGGTGGTGTGCGTATATAATGGCGTATCCCTTTTCCCATCCCCTACATATATATAATGCATACCATATAGTAGTGTATATAACACATGTGAGTCAAGGGTAATACATGAATATAATGCATGAATGATAATAAGACATTCTGAGCTTATCGGAGTGACGTAATGTCATTGCATCTCCGATTAACATTATGAACATTAACATATTTCCCATATACCTCAATAAGAATTTAGAAACATAATTAGACATGCTTTGAACATATGAATGAATAACATGAACATACTTAACTACTAAGAGTAGAATCATTTATGAGACATTATTACGTTTGCGTTTCGTACTTAAAACATGCCAAAAGAAAGAAGGATTTGCCTTAACATACCTTAGATGTAGATCCTTCAACAACCTCTCGAATAGTCTATACAACACACGTTATGTATGAAAAGAACTAAGCTCTTTACACTTCACTTCACTATAAAGAAATCTCCAATTGCTATCATCCGGAGGAAATCAACATTAAAATCACGTTACCGATGTGGACATAATGGCTATCTCGTTATTTGTATTCGTCTCAATCATAGAGCTTAGTATCCTTTTTTTTAGAAGAACATAATTTATCTCCTTAAAATGGAGGAGAGAACGTTACTGAATGAATTGTCATTCCAAGTGGGAAATATGATCCACTATTACGTGGATGACTTCTGCTCCACGAAATAAAAGTCACATTTTCTTTGGTATTTTCCTCAATTGATGCTACATAAATCATCTTAAACAAATACTCATAATGTGAAATAAAATATAAGCATGTTTCATACGTCTAGCTGTTCAAACCATCGCCCGAAAGTACGGGGTGTTACATCCTTCTCCCCTTAGAAACATTCATCCTCGAATGTTGGGGTGACCTATCTAATCCCCGTCACATCAGCTGAAAACATAACCACCGCTTCACGGGGCCATATAATATAACATACATCACTTATACCAGACCTCACATGGTCTGCAAGCATTTAGTTATAATATTATGAAATAGAACTCACCTTATGCTTCTCGCGGAACCTTCGGCGTTGGTCTGAAATATATATGGATATTTGATATCATCTTCTCTTCCACCTCCCATGTCACTTCTTCTACATTCTTATTCCGCCAAAGAATTTTCACGGAGGCTACTTCTTTAGTCCTCAACTTGCGGACTTGTCGATCTAAGATAGCAATAGGAACCTCTTCATATGATAAATCCTCTATAACCTTCACATCGTCAATTGGTACAATTCGGGGAGGATCTCCAATACATGCTCTTATATAAAAACATGGAAATCTGAATGAACAAATTCTAACTCCAAAGGCAAGTCCAATTCGTAAGCCACTTGGCCGATTCGTCAAATTATGTGATATGGCCCAATATACCTTGGGCTGAGCTTTCCCTTTTTCCCAAATCTCATTAAACCCTTCATCGGAGAGATTTTCAAGAAGACCCAATCATTCACCTGAAACTCTAAGTCTCACCGTCACACATCTAAATACGATTTCTGATGACTCTGAGCGGTTAACAGTCGTTCTTGGATAAGCTTCACCTTCTGTATGGCTTGGTGAACTAGGTCAAACCCAAATAATTCTGATTCGCCTACTTCGAGCCATCCGATAGGAGATTTACATTTTTGTCCATATAAAGCCTCATATGGAGCCAATTTGCTGCTAGCATGATCACCGTTATCATACGCAAATTCAATAAAGTGTAAATGATCATTCCAACTTCCCTTAAATTCCAATACACAAGCTCGTAGCATGTCCTCGAGTGTCTGAATCGTACGCTTCGGCCTGCCCGTCTTTCTGAGAGTGGAAAGTTGTGCTAAGATTAACTTGGGTGCCTAAACCTTTTTAAATGATTTCCAGAAGTTAGCTGTAAATTGTGCACCTTATCAGATATAATAAAAATAGGTACACCATGAAGGCGTACAACTTTGTGTAATCATCGGCTGTGTAGGTAGTTTTGACTGCCAGGAATTGAGCTGATTTGGTCAGTCTATCAACAATCACTCAAATAGAATAAAACTTGTGACAAAGGTGAGGTAAACCTGTAATAAAATCTATATTAATCATTTCCCATTTCCCCCTCAGAATCTCAATATTCTGAGTCAAGCCACCGGGATTTTGGTGCTCTATTTTTACTTACTGACAATTTAGACACTGAGCTACAAACTCCGTAATGTTCCTCTTTATGTCTCCCCACCAATGCATACCTTGGAGATCATGATACATCTTAGTGGATCCAGGGTGAATGGAATATCATGTGCAATGGACCTCCGTCATAATCTTATCTCGTAATCCTGCTACATTGGGAATACACAAATGGACCTTCCATATGCTCGAAGGTTGTAGTTTTCTTTTGGTAAATATCTTTCCCGATCTTCTCTAAAAATGGGATCCTCATTATGACATTCATTTTCTTTCGATATGAGGGAGGACCCTGCCGTATCTTGAGTCATAGGGCTATTACGCTAATCCTCCAATTGAATCCTCTAATCGATGCCCTCCCACTTAGCTAATTAGTCAAGCCGCTTATTGATGTGTTCCCTCTTATATTTGTTGTATCTCAATCTTCTCATTCATGGTATGAAATGAATCTCTCTTTTTCTCATTTTAGTACTTTCTTACTACTCGTAATTATAAACAACTTCCTTTCTTTACTTCTTTTGACATTTTCATTCATTTTCTTACTTGTCGTGCCCTTTTTAATTCTACAATATTCGGGTATATATACGTAATCTCAAACATTGCTCTTGATTCCAATCCTTGGTGTTACCAACCCTTAAAGGATGAGTTATTAACTTATTCCCTTATTCAGTACGTAGAATATTCTGAAGAATTTGCATTACCTAACATTGGCCTACTATATCCAAACTTGGTCCTTATACTTGGATTTAAATTTCTTCACTTGCCTCATGGTTGAAGACTTTCTGTCAATGGCGCTTTGGGAAAATATTTCCTTGATCTCGTTAAGTTGCAAACTCATTACTTTATCTTAAAGTATTTCTCATACTATATTCCTAAACATCATAATAGGTTCGTCACCTTTGGCCGAAGAGTTCTTACTGTCCCTCATCTACCATTGGTCCTTACGTTGTTCTGGAGTAATCATACCTTTGTGAAACCTGCATAACTATAATCTCATTCACCTTTATCATTCTTGTCGTAATCCTTCCTTCTACTCGTCATTAAACGAAAAATATTTCTGCCTTGATACTTTATCATACCATTCCATTCATACTTATTAATTGTTTTCATATTTCTTACAACCATTCTTTGATTGTTCCATATTTCTCGTCCTCAATTGCCTCTAACAAGATATTGTTATTCAAAGGTTATTTAGAATTTTGTAACATGATGCACAATGAAGCCGAAGACCTTACCAGTCTAATACCTATAACATGTCTTAGCTTACTAACATTGATATATGTAATTCTCAATAATTCGCGGTACGGCCCTTTTCACACAAATGAGAGGCTTATGTCCCCTTCCACTACCATGTGTAACTCGATCCTTATATATATGACTTGGGATCACTATTCTGGGTACATCACTTTACGTGATCTTCTTAAATTTACTGATGGTCACTCTTCAGTCGAGTCGGTTATGGCAACCCATTCTCGTTAATGATATCCCGGGACAAATCCCAATCTATTCTAGGTAAGACTTTTTATGTTAGGTTGCACGTACATAACATATTCATTCATTCTAATCAGTAGGTCATTATAAAGAGTGTAGATTTTCATAACCTACTAAACCTTCCAATGATGTTTTCTACTTTTCATTTGTACAACTCATAATCATCTTATCCTTTTCCCGTAAATCTTGGGCTTTCATACGATCATCGGGGTAACATGATATCGTAGGTTTAGAATCTTTCTAACATGGTCATTCGAAAGGAGGAACATATTACACATTCTATCACCATATTAGGTGTGGGCATCCATATCCTTTAATATACTAACGTATATAAGTGATCCTAACTACCATTTGGGTTAGAAGCCTCTTTGTGCCTTCACCTTTACCTTCATAACTTATCTTTATCGGAATGTATGATCCTGCAAGAAGTACCGTAAAACCATTCCCTAAAATGGGGCCACTACTCTTAAACATAAAATAGGTCAGTACTAAGTCCATAAGAGGTACATAGATTGGCAACAAAAATAATAACATATTGGCATCCCATAGCTCACCACAAGCAACATCAGAGCTCGAGGCTCCCTCTCCTCTCTTATCCTTACCTTTGTGCATCACCTTGGGACACTTTGGGGAACATTGTGGCCATGACTACCACACTAAACCCACCCTATGTACCTTTGTGGCATAATCTGACATGCGCTCGACCATACTGACTACAAGATGGTCGGGGTGGTCTCACTTGACCTTCATAACTTTGACCCTAAGATATTGGCATTTTTGAACCCTTTAAATATCGGTGATCTCTGACCAATAAATCCCTTAGGTTATGAGCTCTCTGACCCTTCAAGGGGCCTATCTCTATCAGATGCTCTAGGATGAAGTCATGCCTGGGAGGCAACCCATTGATATAATACCTGCACCGCTCTCCTTGCATTCTTATCAAACGGAGCCGGGGGTAGGACTGATGGTACAATAGCTTCCATCAACTCCTCTGGTGCTACTAGATTCGTCGATACCTGAGAAAGCAGTTTACTTATATCCTATGACGGATCTGTCTGAATAGAGAGCATACTACCCGCATTTACACTCAATCCAACCTGGGCAGATCAGAACGAAAACTCTTTTCCTTTTCAAGCTACACTCATTTGTCTTTTACTTGTGCGTTTATAACCCACCCACTGGTGAAAGAGGAGAGAGAAAGACCAATTTAAGTCCCCGGTGACCTACCATGGTCCCTGGATGCGTTTAGACACTTTCTTTAGCTGCTCCCAAATTTCCCTGCTAATCATAGCCCTATTAGAAGAAGGCATTGTTGTAATCATAAACACGATAAGGTTTACAGAGAGAATTCTTACAACTCAGCTCTATAGCATGATTCTAGATCACGAAGGAAGGTAACCATCATCCTAAATGCCCTGTAGCCTCTTGTTATAAGTGTGGTGCATAACACACCTATAAATAAGACTCTACTAGACACGGCTTGTAGACTCCCTATGACAGACATGCTCTGATACCAAGTTTGTCACGATCAAAATCGGAGGGTCATGAAGGGCACCCGAATCTTACTTGCCGAGTACCACTAATCATATATTTAACATCTAACCATAATTAATCATGAGCCACGAGAGCCGTCACCAAGTACCCTGCTGACACTTAGAAATAATAATCTGAAAATGAGCTACGTCACATCTTACAAACAGATGAACCCAACCCATGCACATACCAAGGCCGACAAGGCCATACACGATGTCACACCCTGACTTTTCTCAAGTCTTTCCTTAGGGCGTGATGACACCTAGGCAACTATCTCTTCCCAAGCGAACCATTAAATTCTTTTTTCTTCCTAAATTAAACATGTATCTAGGTGCGGGAATAGGATAAACATGTACTTATTTAATGAAAGCACGAGTCCATACTCATGCATCCACCAATTTTTTAGACTCGATGAAAGTTCAAATACAAGATAAAAACATCCGAATCTTAAAAGAAAATAGTCTCATGTGGGTCATTCCCCGAGATAACGAAGCCTAATTCTTCAACCTACTTAATCAAGAGAGACCATCACCAAATCCGGAGCAATGGATTAGTGGAACTGTGAGGCTACGGGAAGATCGCTAGCCCTGTTGTGGAGCTTTCCCTTTATCAAGTTTTTCTGAAACATGTTAGATAAAATAGTCAGCTCTACCATCCGGGGCTGAGTGAGAACCTCGCCCTACAATTCAAAGTAACCTCATAATATTCTAAGTACAATCATATTATGAACATAATAAGCATGTCATGACAACAGATTTCAGCACTTTCAGAGTACAAGCCAATAAATATTCACACACCAAATATCCTCCCAAATCGTCCTAGGGAATACTTAGTTAACCAGTACATCTGCTTCATCCCATATAACATATTATATATTTGTTGTGGTGCGTGAAACCCGATCCAATGCATTTCAATTATATCCCCGAAGGCAAGTGTATTTGAATAGCCCCGAAGGCAAGTGTATTTAAATAGACCCGAAGGCAAGTGTATTTAAAGAGCCTCGAAGGCAAGTGTATATAAATAGCCCCGATGGCAAGTGTATTTGAATAGCCCCGAAGGCAAGAAATGTGCAATGCTATAGCCCCGTAGGTGATAGCAAAACTATTTACGTTATCAAGATTTCTATCATCTCGACTGTATGGCTAAACTTATACACACACCCATATATATATATATATATATTGTCATATTTTCAGAAGATTCAAATAATATTCCCCTCTTTCAACTTTTCGCCCCCCACTTGTAAGGGTTATAACTCTCAAACCGTAACTCTGAATAAGGTATTTCTCACGCCGGGTCGAAGGTAACGTGGGGACCTATCACTATCCCAAGTTTCCTTTGAAGATACTTAGTGAAACTAGTACAAATTCATGAAAGAAATAACCTTACGAAAACTGTCTCGCCGGATTTTTTATAAAAAGGGACCCAATCTTAAAATAGTCATAACCTTTTATCCATAAGTCGGATTAATCCCCGTAAAGTCTAAAACTCTCGAGAACAGAGAAATCTATAACCTTTATTTAGCACATATTTTCGGATTCTTTACCCATTTGTACAGTTTTTCCATTATACGTTCTGCCTTCTGGATTTTGATTGATCAAACGGTATGTCGGTTTTAGCCTCGCTTGGGCTCAGTCTGACCGTGAACGAGAGACATATAAGCCCATAAAAGTTCATCCAATTCTAATAGGGATAACTCAGCAAAAAATAGTTTGTAATTTCATAACCCGAACTAGTTACTAGATAATCTATTAGCAATAAATTAACGCTCATTCTTTCAACATCCGGATTATATTCTAACATGTATTGTAACTCAAAATAAGGGATTATACTGAGAATTTTTTTGAGTGAGAGAACTTACCTTTATTGCTTCGTAACCGCAAATGAAATTTCAAACCCCAATCAAACCTTTTCGAAAATACTTAATTGCTAAAGTTAATCTTGGTTTCTCTGAAAATTCTGGTTTTCTCCTTTTTTTTGTGCGCTCTCTTCTCTCCAGAAAATATGCATATAACATGTGTCTATATACATGTTGTGATGTGTGTGTGTTTGTGATGGAGTGGGAAAATGAGTTGATAGACTTTGGTTAGGAGTCTTAAGGGATAAGGGGTTTGGAAGTGATTAGGATTGGTGTAACAAGAATGGGGGGGGGGGGATTTGGTTGAGATTTTTAAGGAAATTAAACGTGCAACCTTCCCTTATATTATGTAACATCCCGTAATTTTGGGTGATGATTTGAGCACCTAAACATAGGCAAGTAGACTGGGCCTCGGGGAATTTATGTTATATTTACGTATGCTAATAAATAGATTAGTATATAAAAGGATTAAACCCTGAAATAATTTTGGACGTAACAAGTGTGACGATGAGAATTAATAATAATAGTTGTATATCCCCAAAGAGGTTATGGACTAGTGTCATATCACAAAATTATGACATTGAGTATATGAAGGTCTTATTAGTTATTAAGATTTAAGTGAAGTGGGATCACGAAATTAATTATGTGTGTGATTGATAAATATTAGCGGGAGGCAAGTCACTTAATTAAAGAGGCAGGTCGCACGTTGATATGTATGTGGCGTTGATTAAGTGTGCTCCACCGCCAAAGAATTAGCTAAGTGGGAGACTATATCATGAGAGTTCATTAATGCTAACTTAAGGCATCTTTTAAGGGGGAGTTACACGTGAGGCACTTTTGGCTATATTGAGAAATCGGTTTTAGGGTGTTAGGAACAACGTTAATGCTCATTTGGAAAGTCTTCTTTAAAAGAGCAAATCGTGTAGAATAGGAAGCCACTGTTTAATGGTTTTAAGGGACAAACAGGTAGCAATACGTTCAACAACCCCTTAGCATCTCATTTAGTAGGCAATTCGTTCTTAATTTTTGGTTAGAGAAGATCGTCCCAGCAAATTCAATACAGAATTATTGAAAGGACAATATTCAAGGTATGTTAAGGCAAATTATTTCTTTCTTTTGGCATGTTCCATGTAACGAAACGTAACCGTAATATTATTCCATAAATTATTCTACTCCTACTAGTATAGAATATTCAGGTTATTGATTCCTATGTTAAAAGCATGTCTAAATATGTTCCTAAATCCTTATTGAGGTATTTGGAAAAAATGTTGATATTCCCAATGTTAGCCGAAAGTACATGTTAATATTTCCAATATTAGCCGAAGGGGCAAGGATATTATTTCATCCGATAATTTCGGAATATTTTATTGTCATTCATGCATTTTAATTTGCATTATATTCATATATTACCCTGGATCCACATGTGTTATATATACTACTATATGGTATCAATTATATATATGTAGGGGATGGGAAAAAGGGAAAGACATTATATACGTGTCACCACCTGCAACTGGTACATATATCATGGAAAAGAAAGATGCCCATGTGAGGCCAATATTGATGCCCTTGTGTGGCCAATATGATATGATGCCATTGTGTGGCCAATAAAACCTGATGCCCACAGAGGCAGTTATAGGAAGGAAGATGCCCTTGTGTGGCCAATATTTATATGTATATCGCATTTGCATTGTGCATAACATTTAGGCATATGTATTAGGGTCCTCAGAGACATCTACTACTGGTCAGTTGTTTCCGTTGGCTGTTGGTGTTGTCGGCTATTTCTGTTTCAGTTTATTGTTATATTCATGTTATGCTATTATTCATGCCTGACATACTCAGTACATCAGTCGTACTGACGTCCCTTTTGTTGGAGGACGATGTGTTTTATGCCTGCAAGTTCACGTAGGCAGTGTGACGGTCCACGCTAGTAGGTTGCTGCCTCTGTGGATTTTTGGAGCACTCCCCTTGTTTTGGGGTGTCGGTCTATCTTGGTACGGTAATTTTTGCTTGTATATATGGGTATGGCGGGGCCCTGTCCCGACCTTTGATGTCACATACTCTTTAGAAGCTTGTAGACAGATGTCCTGTGTGTAGTAGTCTTGTATGGCCTTGTCGGCCTTGGGGATGTATATATATATAAGTTGGTTTCCTTACTAAGATTTTATATAGTCTTTTTTCGGCTTATTATTTTCATATGTTAGTAAAGCATTGGGGGACGACCCTTGTGGCCCATGTTTGGGTATGATTGGATGTTGATGATATGATTAGTGGTACTAGACAGGTAAGGTCAGAATGCCCATCGCGACCCTCCGGTTGGGGTCGTAACATATTAAATATATATATATTTTTTCTTTTTATTTGCTACGGGACGTTACACACGACTACTATACACAAGACAACTGTTTACAAGTCTCTAAAGAGTACGTAACATCATAAGGTCGGGACAGGGCCTCGCCATACCTCTATACATATAAAAAATATCATACCACGACTAGACTGCCACTCTGGAACAAGTAAAGTGCTTCAATATCGCTAAACCAAGGCAACCTACTAGTGCGGACCGTCACCCTGTCTACCTGAGCTGCGGGCATGAAACGCAGCGTCTCCCGACAAAAGGGACGTCAGTACGACTGATGTATCGAGTATGTCAGGCATGAATAATAGCATAATAGAGACCTGAAAGTAATCAAGAGACAAGAAACAACCAATCAGTAGAAAATACCTATGAGGGCCTTAATATGCCTAAGTGTCATGCACAATGCGGTCATATATATATATATATATATATATATATATATATATGCGTATATAACGTTGTATTCCATCATATCATTTCGGCCTATGTGGGCATAATCATCATCACATATACCGGTTGATCAGGTGGTGTGCGTACATAACGTCGTATCCCTTTTCCCATCCCCTACATATATATAATGCATACCATATAGTAGTGTATATAACACATGCGGGTCAAGGGTAATACATGAATATAATGCAGGAATGATAATAAGACATTCTAAGCTTATCGGAGTGACGTAATGTTGTTGCACCTCCGATTAACATTATGAACATTAACATCTTTCCCATATACCTTAATAAGGATTTAGGAACATATTTAGACATGCTTTGAACATAAGAATGAATAACATGAACATCCTTAACTACTAAGAGTAGAATCATTTATGAGACATTATTACGTTTGCGTTTCGTACTTAGAACATGCCAAAATAAAGAAGGATTTGTCTTAACATACCTTATATGTAGATCCTTCAACAACCTCTCGAATAATCTATACAACACACGTTACGTATGAAAAGAACTAAGTTCTTTACACTTCACTTCACTATGAAGAAATCTCCGATTGCTATCATCCGGAAGAAACCAATGTTAGAGTCACATTTCCTTTGGTATTATCCTCAATTGATGCTACATATATCATCTTAAACATATACTCATAATGTGAAATAAAATATAAGCATGCCACTTCACCATTTTACACGTGGAGCTCTATGTCTAAATCATCACCACCGTGAATGTAAAAATATCATTATGTGTCCATGAAATTAAGCATCCACATTGATTGTCCACCTAATAATACAACAATAGTAGTCTGTAGCCTCTTTCGATACGCATAAAATATTATTTCTAGTCATCGTTGTCACACCTTTTAAAATCTTAAATTATTTCGGAACTTCATCCTTTTATACGACGAGCCCTTTATTTACATGCTTGAATATGATCAAAATTCTTCGAGGCTCGGGTCTACTTTCATACGTCTAGCTGCTCAAACCATCGTCCAAAAGTACGGGGTGTTACATTTTTATTCCTTAAGCGGGTGATAAATAAGAATAAGTCATATGTACTGATGTATGAAAAAAATATCTACACAATTAGGTTATTTGTAAGACAATGATAGATAAATCTCCGTATAATAAGAGATAACTCGATAAATTTGTAATTAATCCATTATAACATGTTAAACTACATTAATCATATTAAAAAGTTTAATATTGTCGGTGTATGTTAATTGTATCTCATCCTATTATGAAGAAATTGGTATTTGACGCACTCAACCTCAAAAGTGAGATCATAAAAGAGATCATAACCCATTCCCTCAAGGCCTCAACTAAAGTGGAGCTTGACACTCCCTCGCATGTTCAAAACTAGACAACCGGAGCATACATAATACAGAAAAAAACAACAGTAGAGACTAATGTGTTTCGCTCGATACTTAGGAGTGAAGTTAGCTAAGTTATAAGTTCACATCAATTTAGTAATTTTTACTCAAATTTTATATATATGATAAAATGTATTAAATATTTATAAATATTTAAGTGTAAATTCAAATGTTATATTATATTTAAAATTAAAATTATCATAAAAATTCATAAATTTCAAATTATATATCAGTCTCTATCGAACACTAAATCAAAAGCTAACTGTTGAGGGAAGAATTTCTCAATCCCTATAAATAAACACTCTTATTTATATATATTTCGTCTACATATCCTTCTAGTCGTTTACGAGTTGACCAGAGGAGAACTTTAAAATCCAAAGTTGGTGAAAGAAAAAACACCATTCGACCTGAAGCCCCACACGGCGTACGAATACATGCAATTGACAAAATACATCCGCCAATAATTTCACCATCAGAATCACAAGAAAAAGTATCTAGCTAGCGCAGCAAAAGAAGAAGAAATTGTTTCAAAAGATCATCAACAAAAGTTTGGAATAAAACTAAAGAGGAATGGAAAGGGGTGAAGAAAGGGAGTTAAACAACTACAATTTACAAGTATCTTTCTCATCATCATCAGCAGCCAATAATAATATCCATGAATTGGGATTTCTACACTTTGCAGATCATAACCAGGTGATGAGCTTCTTAGCTCCTTCCTCACACTCGCAACCTTCTCAAATATCTCAGCCTCTTCAAGCTGTCGCCACCGCCAGGGTCAGTGCTACGCCTCCCACCGCCATCAACACAAACGCTGTCGGTGGTGGTCTAGGGTTTAACCATAATGAACTTGTCAATAGACCTTCTTGGAATAACGACCAGGTAATTTGGACGTTTTACAGACTTCTTCTCATATGTTGTTTCTAGGTATTTGTGCTGGTGGAAGGTAGCAAATATTCAGTTAGATGCACGCAAACTGGTCTAAACATTACTAGTATTGAACAAAAACAATTACAAGCTTCTTGTCTTTGTGGTATACTAACACAAAATATTGGGATCTCTTTTAGGGTTTTCTATTTATTCTTAACTTACTTTGTGATAATCTCATTTTTTAAATTTGTGTTGTGTATTTTATGGATCAACTACACAATAGGTGGAAACACTAGATCCCAAGGCTGTTAATGATGAAAATTGCAGCGGTAATGCCAGCGAGGGTAACAATTCATGGTATATCTCTCTCTTCTCTCTCTCACAGTTATTTACATACTATGATTTGCAAGAAGCTATGTTGCTCGGATCCTCCAAAATTAATGCTACTAGATGAGTGTCAGATTCTCTAAAATTAATGCATTTTTGGAGTGCTCGACACGGAAGCGAGGACATTTTCACAGGATCTGAGCAATATAGGTAAGAAGTAGCCTCACTAGAAGGGCTATTTTATGATTAATTCATTAATCCATCAGAACCTAAGGATCAGATTATTGGAGCCTTGAACGGTAAACTGTAGTCGAGTGTTACAGGTTCATTCATCCTTAATCACAGAGTTCGAGTTTTGAGAATGAATTCTTAGAGCACTAAGACTTTCATAATGTGACTACAGAACGTATCCAGATTAGTCGGACATGTGAACTGTCTACAACGCCGCATATCCCAATTAGTCAAACATGTGGGTTTGAGACTGATACTTGAAGAAAAAAGTGGTCCTTGCTTCCCTATTTCAACTCCACCATTTATTACCTTAAAGAAGCTTCTTCATGTTTTAGATAATTGGAATCTGAGAAGAATTCTTGCAGGTTTTTTGTTTCTCGTGATGTCACTCTCTCTCTTTAATTCTATTTCAAAATGTGTATATATAATGTGGTTTGTACTATATATGTCGTATGGACGGTGTAGTGCATTTTGTGAAGGACAAGTGCTAGATCCACTATATATTTTAATGCTCGATCAACTATTTGTACCCACATGGCACCGTCATCAAATTCAACACACATATGATAATTTGATAAGACTTCGTATTTTCTAGCAGAAGTATAAATCTATATTGTTGTGAGTTCAATTGATTAATTACTAGCAACATTTCATATAGGTGGAAGAGTTCATCTTCAGACAAAGGAAAGGTGAAGATAAGGAGAAAGCTGAGAGAACCAAGGTTTTGTTTCCAAACAAGAAGTGACATTGATGTTCTTGATGATGGATACAAATGGAGAAAATATGGTCAGAAAGTTGTCAAGAATAGCCTTCATCCCAGGTACCTAATGATATTTTCCCACAATTAATTACCAGTTTCTTCTGTTTTTTCCTAAAAGGACTTAATTAAATTTTTATTTTTTATTTTTTTTAATTACATAAGGGGTAGGGAAAAGGAAAATGGGGGAGGGTATTACCAAGTGAGGAATAGAACCCTCAACAACAAGGTAAACGTTCAGGTAGCCAACCAATTAAGCTACTAAAATATCCCAATTTAATTAAATTTATCTTAGAAAGTAGGAATTTTGTTTTTTTGGTTAAAAACAGAAATATTATAGATACTTAATGTGCATCATTACAAAATGGGGCACTAATATGCATGATTGTTCAAAGTACATTTATCCATAACAAGTTTAGTCTAATTTATCTACCTCGATGTCTTTTAGGGCAAACATAAGAGGAACTTTGAAATAGACAGGACTTGTAGAAACTAGAAAGTAAAAAAATTATTTGGCTTTGAATTCCTTCTCCTCCACCTAATTATTTGTGAAAATATCTTTGTACACTAAAATTTCTCCCAAACTTACACTTCACAAACCTTGAAATTAAGGGCGGAGGTAGAGTTCAGATACATATCCATCAAATTCAATAGATTTTTTGTTCAAACAATATATTTATATTAAGAATTCATCAAATATCTACGTATATTTAATCTAGAGTTCAGTTATTAGTATTTGAAATATTAATTCTAAAATTTGAAATTCATAAAGTTAAAATTGTAGCTCCAGCTATACTTGAGATCAAGGGCGATCGAGCTGGTGTGTAGGTTACGGGTTCGGCGGCACCTAATGACTTTAGTCCAAACTTCGTATTTGGCTTAAGGAATTCATTGAATACGTACAAATTATTAATTTAGAATTCAATAACACTCTAGTCCAAACTTCATATTTGTTTTAAGAAACTCATTGAAAATGTACAAATTAGTATTTTAGAAATCAGTATCTTAAAAGAACTAAATTTTCAAACTCGTAAGCTTTAAATTCTGACTTCAGCTTGCTTGCGATAACTTAATTTCTCGAATGATAATCCAACAGCTAGGACATTGGACCTACGATTTCGTACCAAGTTTTTCTCCTGGGGTTTAAATTAAAATGGAAAATGGGGGAAATGATGGTGTGCTTTCAAATAGTTCTGGGAAGTACAAGAAATTGTATAAATTGGTATTATTACTTCTACTCCATATCTAGAAGTAGGAGAGACGGTAGGGTGTGGACCATCTATAATCTTGAATTCTCTTCTAACCATACTGCTTCCCTTTCGTTTGTATTTTTGTACTTGGCTTTATTTGTTTGGAGTATTTTCTCTTTTTGTCCTATTAATAGTTACTTTGAATTCAAATTGCATATTTCCTATTTATTAGTATAGCCTGAGCAATATTAGATAGAGATTTGATATATAGCAGTTGGCTAAATTAAATAACTCAAGATACATATTAATTGCTAGAAAATTGCGTCTACAATTTGATGAAACACTTGTTTGTATGTATTGAAATGTGTGACCTTCTTAATTTTTAAAAGTTTAAATTGTTAGAGAACACATTTTATTTACTTAACTATTATTTTCATAGCCAAACATGTGAAATTCTTTTTCTTTTCTTTTGATAATGGATGATAGTGACATATGTCTGCTCGGCTACCATGTTGAAATGTGTTACCATCTCTTAAAAAAAATAAGTTACTCCATTAGACAAAGAACACTTCTCTCATTTTTTTAAGACATATTACACTAACCTTTGTGTGATTGTCTGATCGCTCCTACAAAATTACTATGAAACTTGAACCTTCTGATTATATTGTAGAAATAGAAAAACTCATCAATTTATCCAAGATTATTGTATCTCATTTCTTAGTTTGGATAATTATGATAATATAAAATTACGCAAATATTAGTTAAATTTGTTATTATTAGTTGAATCAAGCCCATAACTGGAGTGTGAAAGACTATCAGGGGTGTAGTTTACTGTAAGTCTCCGTTCAGATAATAAATACTATTAGTGTAATAAGAAGTGGATTATATTAATGTATGAAAAATATAGTATGACTAAATAGAATTGAAAATGCATATGGAGCGCAAACATCACCAAAAATTGTGGTGGGATGGTTAAGATTCCTTCATCGTTAACTAGAGGTCATGAGATAAGAAAGGTAAGTGTACTATAAATCAAAAGGAAAGTTAATGGGATAAATTTCACAGATGATCACCTACCTATCATTTTTTTCACAACGGTCACTTAACTATCTTTTTAACACGAAAGTCGCTAAATCAGAAAATATTAACTTTCCAGTGAATAACTCTTATTTTACTTCTTCGTTTTTAAATCTAATAAATAAAAATGTATCTAAAAAGCTCCAACCCAACCCAAAGCCCGAAACTCATATGAAATTAGTAAATAACCCTTCATATTCTTCGTTCTTCCCTACCATTTTTAACATGTTTGGTTTGAAACAATAATAGGTAATTCTTCTAGCTACCTAATTAAGTCAATTAAAATTAGCGTTATTAATTTTATACCATAATAAGAATGCTAGCAGTCTTTAACAGTGAAAAGTATGGATCAAATGAAATATCCCGGAAACGGTGTTAATAATAAAGTCAAATGACTTAATCCACGTCTGTAAATATGTAAAATATCAATCACAGCATGCATAATCAGGTTATAGCATTTTCTGTGATATATTTATCCATAATAGATACCACAAGCTTATGACTGAGATCATACAGTCATCTGTTGTTCATCCGATGAGATTACAAACTTGTCTGCTCCAAGAAGCTTCAATGCCTCTTCTCTCTTAGATATACTTATAATGAATACTATTTAACTTGGTCATCGTATAAAATTAAGAACACTAATTTTAATGAATTTGGGTAGGTAGAAGAATTACCTAGTATTATTTCAAACCAAACCTATTAAAATGGTAGGCAAAAAGAAAGAACATGAAGGGTTATTTACGGATTTCATATGGGTTTTGGGTCGAGGCATTTTAATAAATTTTTGAAAGAAATAATCTCTTGATTATTTTCATTAATTGAAAGACTATTTATACAAGTTATATATTTTCATAATAGGAGAATCCTATTCCTATTCTACTCCTAAAACCTTATTCTACTTGGATTACATTTATGGTAATGCAATTATTATGGTAAGTGTACAATACTAATTACATTACAATATTACCTAAACTAGGAGACTAAATATTACCTAAATATATACTCTATATACGGTAATTGCAAGGGAGAAACCGAGACAATATACACATGTATATTGTGTATATTTAACACACCCCCGCAGTCATAGCGGGCGGTCTTCGAACGCTGAAACTGTCCCTAAAATCTTCAAAAAGGACCGAGGGAAGCCCCTTTGTAAAGATGTCGGCAATTTGATATCTCGACGGGACATGACATACGCGAACTTGACCATGAGCAACCTTTTCACGGACAAAGTGAATGTCCATTTCTATATGCTTAGTGTGTTGGTGCTGAACCGGATTACCAGAAAGGTAGATGACACTAATATTATCGCAATAAACCAAGGTTGCCTTCTTAATGGGACAATGAAGCTCTACAAGCAAATTACGTAACCAACATGATTCCGAGACCACATTAGCTACCCCTCGATATTCAGCCTCGGCACTTGAGTGGGATAGAGTTGACTGACGCTTTGCAAACCAGGAGACCAAGTTGTTGCCAAGAAACATACAATAGCCTGACGTCGGGACAACCACCCCAATCAGCATTTGTATACGAGACAAGTGTGGATGTCGAGGAAGGATATAAATGCAAACCATAGTCAAGTGTACCTTGAATATACCGAATGATGCGTTTGAGTGCATTCATGTGCTTAATTCTGGGATCATGCATGAACAAACACACATGCTGGACAATATATGTAATAACCGGTCTCGTAAAGGTAAGATACTGAAGGGCCCCTGCAAGACTGCGATAGCGGGTCGGATCCTCGTAGGGTACGCCGGCTGCGACATTTAGTTTTGGCTTACTATCAACTGGAGTGGAAGTGAACTTACAGGATGACATCCCCGTCTTTTCGATGATCTCAGCTACATACTTCCGTTGAGATAAGAAAACCCCATCGGAATGTCGAGTGACAGCAATCCCTAAAAAGTAGCTCAAGGGCGCCAAGTCTTTCATAGCAAACTCAGAGCTGAGCAGTGTCATGATAGATTGACGTAAGGCATCGGAAGAGGCTGTCAAAATAATATCATCTGCAAACGACGTATACCATGCCCGTGGAGACTACTTAAGCCCATATAAGGACTTCTTCAACAAACAGACATGATGAGGATGGTTGGGATCCCTGAATCCCAACGGCTGATGCATATAGACTGTTTCCTTGAGATCACCATGTAGAAAAGCATTATTGACATCCAACTGATGAATATGTCATGCCTTCGAAAGAGCCAAGCTAAGCACAATGCGAATAGTAGCCGGCTTGACCACCGGACTAAATGTCTCACTACAATCAACACCAACCTGCTGAGTCTTACCATCACCCACAAACTGTGCCTTATGTCGGGCAAATGAACCATCTGAATTTTCCTTATGAGCAAAATCCACATAGATCGAATAATATTAATACCAGATGGACGGGGTACCAACACCCACGTCTTATTATCAATAAGAGCATTAAATTCATCGGTCATAGCAATTTTTCAATTCTGGTCATTTAATGCAGACACAGGATTTCGGGGTAAGGGTGATTTAAGAACATTATAATGTAAATTAAAATGTCTTTTTGGTTTAAAAATACATCATTGACTATGAGTGACCGGTCTATAACTCGAGAGAGAATTGGACGGAATTTGGAAATTTGCTGGGTTCGGGACGGACTGGCCAGCAGGTAGTGGGCCTGCTGGCCCAACACGGTAATCTGGAGTAGTGACTGGACCCGTTCTAGAACTGGGCTGGACTGGCCCAATCACTGGAACTGGTCCAGTGGTGGTACTTGTATAGGCAGGGGCGACAGACCAGTGGGGCCAGCGGGCAGTGGCCCGTTGGAGAATTTTGGGTGCGGTATATGTCCGAAAAATGCTGATTAACATATGGGATATATTATCATCCAAAAAATTATACGAACTAGGCACATGAGTATTTTCCTAAATATATACTCTATATACGGTAATTGCAAGGGAGAAACCGAGACAATATACACAATATACACACAATTTTTATTTATTAGATTTTAAAAAAGAGTAAAATATGAGTTATCTACCGAAAAGTTGGTATTTTTCGATTTAGTGACTTTTGTGTTAGTATACACAAAATTTAGTGACTTTTGTGTTAGAAAAGATAGTTAAATAATTTTTATGAAAAAGTGATAATTACGTGACCATCTATGAGATTTAATGTTATGAAACCAAATATGATGGGAGGTCTCTAAAATTATCTTTTAATGTTAATTATTGGTTGTATTTAGCTCCTTTTGTCCACCATGTCCTATTGATCTTCTGACTTTACAAACTTAATTTACTTTTAACTACATGTATGATGTAACAACTTCTTGCTAACTTTGATTTGGTTTCTACTAATTTTCTGATTTATTATTAATTAGAAACCTGTAAAATAATGTACTCCCTTTGCTCATTGTTACATGTAGGAGTTACTATCGATGTACACATAGCAATTGTCGAGTGAAGAAAAGGGTGGAACGACTATCAGAAGATTGCCGTATGGTAATAACTACCTATGAAGGTAGACATAACCATTCTCCGTGTGATGATTCTAACTCTTCTGACCATGATTGTTTCACCTCTTTCTAGAATATCACAGCACTATATTTCTGTATATATACCACTAGTGCCATATATAGCTCTTTATAAGGAACACCAACAATGTCACAACGAATCATATATTTGCGCCTGTCCTCTTCATGTTACTATGGTGGAGTTTAATTGGTTATGTTAGAGTTTTTTCCTTATTTATGTATGGCTCGATATTTTATCAAGCCCATAATTTATGTAGACATTCTTGTCCGTTCATTTGATTATTGGATGAACGTATCAGATTAAAGTTAAAACCGTATAATTAAGTTTGTATTCTTCCTATTCATGATTAGGGATTATTTTTATACACATTTTCATCACTAAACTTGCATTAGTGTAAGACACGGCAAGGGCTCGTACCACAATAGTAATTCTCTGCATTAGGTACATATTATATGACACTTTATTGTGAGATTGTTATCTTCAAAATCCTACTAGTATTTATTTTCAATTCATGATTAGCATGTGTGTCTATGGTTGAAGTAATTTTTACAGGTAAGTACACACTTAATATTAGCAGCAGTGTTTTATGTACTTATTTATCTGGGACCCTCTTCTAAGGTTTTCTAATGATTTATTTGCTTCTTTTAGTCAGTTGAAGTAGAGCCTAGTTTTAAAAAAATAACAGTACCAAGAATGTGACACTTGGGAAAAATAGATATTAGGATATATATATATATATATTAGCTAGTGCTCCTTTCTTGTTGTAGAATTTATAACCAGAAATCAAGTTGGAAATTCCTTAGACATCACGAAAACATAGTAAGTAATAGTCTAAAGTCAAGTTCAAAAATGATTATGCAAAATCTTAAGTACAATTTCTTTGAATACTACGGAAGTTTGGTTTCAAAGTAAGAGCTCGGAAAAAAGGAGTTTTGGTTAAGTTGAAATGTCATAAATCAATCGATTCTTGTATTGACCATGTAGAGATTTTACCAGAGAAACACAAGAAATATCCATGTATTGATTATTACTTGTAAAAGCATTATCTCCAATCCCTCACTTGGATAACTTGTTTTGGGAGTGTCACCAAACACGCCATTTATCTGAAAGTGTAAATCCTTTAGAAGAAACACTTTGAAATTGGACCAAAGATGATGCTGGTAGTGTAAATCCTGCTAAGTAGTTGTAGTGAACTGTACTTTATAAACCACTAATGGTTGGGATTTATCTACCTTAATTAGATGTCTTCGAGTGAATGCCTTGAAAACGAAATAATCTTTTAGTAGGGTTTAAGTAACTATTTATGAACTTTATCCTGTTGTATCCCTTAGTTGGCCTTCTATACTGACTCTCAATAACTATGAAATATTCATATTTCGATTGTTTTGTTATAATCAAATAACCATAAAAATATGGGTTTAAAGCGTAGTTGTTCATATTCAAAACATATTACGTCTTCAAACATGTTTTGGTTAACAGAGGATCCAACCAAAACCAATTCTTTTGTCCACTCCTATCCACTACCACCTTATTTTGCTTGTGTTGTTATTATGTTGAGCCTGACATGTTTAATTGGTTCGCTCAATTGAGATTTAAAATATCGGTTGTCGATTATCATCAGCCCACTAATTTAGGGCATGACACTTATTGATAAATGAAAAAGAAGTTCATAGGAAAATTAGAATATCAGTTAAGTTAAAAAGTTACAATTAATTTTTAAAAAATTATTATTTAATCTTCTTAATTAATGAAAAACTTATTATTTTATTGTATGGTTACATTAGAAGTGTAGTTAATCACCTTTCCAAAATTTCAAATTTTAGCCACGTTGAGAAAACCAATAACTTATTAATCAGTATATAAGTTATGGTGTATCTTCTTTTATAGTGACGATAGAAGAGTTACAAATAATTTTTTTTGTAAAGTACTGCGTTAACTTATTTTCTAAGTTTTCAAGTTTTTTTATTTCAATTTTCCAAAGTAGGATTAATATTTTTTGGTTCTCCCACAGATGCACTTTTAACCACTGAAAAAATATTGTACTCATAAAAACTTGCACAGCTAATATTTAAAACCTAATTGTTTCCTTTTATTCACTATTTGACTTTTTAAAATTCAAGAAATCTCTATTTCCTTGTTTCATGAGATTTTACATGCAGTGACTCTCATTTTAAAGTTTTCAGCTTTAAATTTCAAATTTTCAAGTTTATAACAATGGAACTTTGCCCTAATATTTTAGGACATTGAATTAAATTATATAGATTTTGATATTAGTAAATAATGTACTTGACAACACATTCAATATAATGTAATGCAAACACATGATTGACATCTTATTAAAATGAAATAAAACTTACAAGTATAAATAGATCTACCTATACTAATATAAATATGGGAAACCTCAAGTTAAACTATTGATAGACCAAAATATGCCTATTTGATGAACTATCATGCCCTTTAATTTATTCTTAATCCCTAAAATGGTTGTTGTAGACTACACCTATAATTAAGTTAGTAAATCCAATTAAAAAGAAGACAAAATGACTAAAGACTTTATTTATCTCATTAGATACAAGAAGGTAAAAACACTTTATTAGGAACCATTCATATTAACGATGCTTGGAAGGAAGTGTTGATGCTTATCTTTATCCCCTGGTTTGCGTTCAACTCCATGTTCACGGTTACTTGGAATAATGAGCAAACAAAAAGAGAGCAATTTAAGCAACGGAGTTGCATATTTTTAATATTTTTTGTATAATAAACTTTTTCTCCTTCTATTTCCTTTTTAGAGTTTAAGGTTTGCAAAATTCTATTGGTGCACGGCTGAGGCATACCAAAAAATACATCGTGGTCAAAGCATAATAATAGCACAATCAAATACAATATCTTATTAAATTACTCGGGATAGTGAAATTTAACTACCGAGTGGTTAAAGTGGAGAAAAATAGAAGAATAGTTTCAACTAATCCATAGAATTACATACACTTCATGACTAGTATAGTATAAAACTAGGACAAAATAACATTACCTTACGCTGCCAAGCCATGGAAGAAACCATTTATATCCATTGGTTAGTATGATATTGATTAGTGACTACTGTTAATGTAAAGATATTTGACAAATATTTGATTTCGTTTCCATCTTCCGGCAAGTTATATTTTGTTCTTTTCCTCTGTAATTCTTCTCTCATAGTTTAAAATGATTCAAGCTGGCCGCATGTGGAAGAAAAAGAAGTTATTTCATCTGTCTCATTTTATATGATATTTTTTTATTTTTAGTTAATTTAAAAAAGAATGACATATTTCTATATTTAAAAATAATTTAACTTTATGTGATATAACCACACAAATATTTAAGGCTTGTTTTGGATCAAAAATTTCAGAAGTCTTCCTTTTTTAAGCTCCGTGCCAGTTAAACACCCGGACGGGGAGAGAAAATCATTTGAGATCTTTTCAAATGGAAAGATGCATGACAAGAATTACGTTAAGGGTGTGTTTGGTAAAAAAAATATTTTCTTGAAAAATAAGTGAGTTCCGGTTCCAACTAAGTATCGTGTTCTCTTTTCCATTTTTTTAAGAAGAGAATTATAGTTCACATATTTTAGTATCCGGAAGTAAATAAATCTCGGATTTGTTATTTCATATATATAGAAATGGATAAATGCCTATTATTTTAATTTGTAGTTAGTAAAATTTTGTATGGCGTTTGAGATGTGGCCTAGCCCCTTCAAGTTTGACTTGCACGTGAGCAAGATTTTTCAATGTCTTTTTGTGCATTGACCCTAATTACATGGACCTCTTCCACTAAGGTGGCAACTAATGACCAACATTTTCACTCACCCCTAGTGGGGTACGCAAGATTTTACACCAGTTATGTCATTCTATTGTCACAACTCGTCTTCTAACTAAATTTTAACATATGGTTGTGGTGGTTTTTTTTATGGTTTACTGCATACTTAAAAAAAATTTATAAAGCAGTGTCGAATGAGACTCCGAGAAGAGTGTACCATCTCTGCCCACTGATCAACCCTACCATATGGTAAATCTTAACGGGCAATTCACAGGATTGCCCGTATTTTAGGATGCTCTTTAATCTTTGTCCCTCAAATTGGTGATCTTTAACTTTTTCCTTTCACATAAAAAAATGATCGAAAATAACCTTGAGGTTGTGGGTTCGAATCTCAGCAGAGTAAAAAAAAAAAAAAAAATCGTAAGGCAAGATTTAATTAGAAAATATGTCTATTCGGCCAAAGTTGTATAAACTATGCCTTAAGGGGCATAGCTTCTATGTAATTATGTCTCTGAAAATACATCTGGGGTTGTGAGTTCGAATCCAGCAGAATAAAAAAAAAAAGAAATCGCAAGACAAGATTTCATAGAAATTATGTCTATTCGACCAAAGTTGTATAGAGATTATGCCTTAAGAGCATAGTTAAACTATGCCTGAAGGCAAAGTTTCGTTAAAAAATTAAGATTATGCCTTGTCCGGCTAGTTACATATCTCTATATAACTTTGGCTGAATAAACATAACTTCTATGAAAATTTTGCATTGCGATTTTTTTTCTTTTTTTGTCTCTGCGTGGATTCGAATCCAGAATCTCTGATTTAGTAGGCCCGCGAATAAAGGGTACTTTGTCTCACAAATTTTTATTAAATGAGAAGTAGAGGTAAAAATTAAAGACCAGCAAATTGAGGAGCAAAAATTAAAGATAAGCCCGAATGAAGGGAATCCACTCAATTTTTTGAATCTTAACCCCGCATCTATAGTCCAAGTTAATTTAGGCCCAAGTATAGCTAATTTAGCAAGAATCGCACCCGGTAGTCAGTTTCCAATTTACTATTTAAAATATATTCTCAAATTTTTGAACTTGTAACTAGTATTGGAACTTCAAATTAAAGAGTGTTGAGATGTGTGTTATCCTCGTAATCAAGTTTGGCCACTATGTAGATGTGCCACTATGTAGATAGAGCACGGGGGGGGGGGGAGGTGTGGTGTCCACAAACAAGTCTATGTGAGGATAAACCAAAAGAATTTGAAGTTAAGCGTGACTAGGGGTGCCAAACGGGTGGGTCGGATATGAACGGGTCGAAAATGGGTTAAATAAAAACGGATCAATTACCCGCCTCACCCATATTTAACACGGATAAAAATGGGTTTACCCGACGGATAATATGGATATCCATATTATCTAAAGTTACTTTAAAGATGTTGGCTTCATGTAGCTAATATGGACAAAATTAATTTACCTTCTTGTCCACAAATCCAATCCCTATTACATAGTTGCACCTCAACATTTGCGGAAAGAATAAAACTTCGAAATTTTCAATGACACGACCTCCAAAAAAATATTTTTCGAAAAATAACCATCCAAGCCCCACCATTCCCACTCCATTGCACCCACCCTCCACCACTCACCCCACTCACTCCCCAACCAAATCCCACCCCCACCTAACCACCACCCTCGAATGCACTTCATCTTCACTCATCCCTATCCCACACCACCACTCATCCCTATCCCACACCACCACCCATCCCAACCTCACCCCACCCCACATCACCGCCCCACTCAACCCCCCTTCCAAATTTTCTACTTCATATATTTTATTATACTTTTATAAAAAAATGAAAAATGTTTCTTACCCACCCAAACCCTTGAATGCACTTCATCTTCACTCATCCCACACCAAATTTAACCACACAAATTTTTCATTCTTTATAAGTTTTTATAAAAGTAAAATAAAATATACAAAGTAAAAAATATGGGAGGGATGGGGATGCGAGGGGTGGGGGTAGAAAACCAAAATAAATTTTTTTAAGTAATTTTTTTTTTTTGGAGTAGTGGTGGGGAGGGGAGGTGTAAAAATCAAATAAACAATTTTTAAATTTTTTTAAAAAGAAAAAAAAGTTTTTTTGGGGGGTGGTGGAGTGGGGGTGGGGGTGAGTGGTGTAGAGAATAAAAAATATTAAAAACTTTTAAAAAACTTTTTTTTGGAGGGGATGAGTTGAGTTGGCTGGTGGTGTGGGTGTGGGGTGATGTGGTTGGGTGGTGGTGGATTGTTGGTGAAATGTCACTTGTAGGACTTTTTTTTTTAATGTTATTAAGAATTTTTTATTTTTTTATTTTTAAGGAATTTATTTTACTAAAGTTGTGGGTTTTATCAATTTTACCTATTAAGTTACCATATTTTAAGTGAATAATATGTGTTGACTCATATTAAATCCATTTTAAATGGATTAGATATTCAACCCATTTTAAATGGATTGGGTCGGACAATATCCATATTTTTTATCGATTTTGCCGCCCCCAAAGACTTGACAGTCCCAAACTTCATATATACGATTTTTGGACGGTAAAGCCTCACTTTTCAAACGAAAAGGCGTGAAATTTGGGATGGACCCCATCCTTGGCCTCCAGGAGTCGAGCATGCAAAGCCAAAACTTTAAACAAAAAATGTTTGAAGTTTATTTGATTTTAAACTGTTTGAAGTTTGGCTTTGGCAAGCCTAAATTTAAATCCGTATGTCTGAAGACTGTAACTGGATTATATATTTCACCTTCAATTCCACAGGTCTAAAGTTAATTTTGAAGTGGCTAAATTTTACAAAAGTTTCTAAATTTCGGCTATGCCTTAACTAGTTATCCTAAAATCAGCTCTCTGTGCACTTGGGCCGCTAACTTAAAATTTAAATATAGACAGACACTCTTAAGCTGAACCACTTAGTAAACTATAGAAAATAAATATTGAAAAAAAGGGCAGTATGGCTTAGATCCAGATGCATTAAAACACTAGCGTTTATACTCTTGAGAGTAAAACCAGTTGTGCTAATCTGTTTTGGGTTCTGGATTCGATTGAGCAAGACATGGGCCGGCCTGGAGTAGATAGTAAAAACTGAAAATGACAAGTTGCTCTCTGATCCAGTCCCTAAAAATTGTCTATAAGAGATTTCACGCAAATTCAGTTAGAAATTCAAGACTGGATTGGACATTGAAGTTAGATAACACAGCTCATATAAAGATAGACGAGTTTGAATTCTTACTCAGTAGTTACTACTCCTACATAGCAGTTCAAACATGAAAGGTGAAGCAGCCAAAGAAGTTACATAAACTTCAATCTTATGTAAACAACACTTATATAGTCTGGTTCCAGAGGGGGAGTTCTTGAAGTAACTGGTAAAGTTGTTGTCATGTGACCAGGAGGTCACGGGTTCAAGCCGTGGAAACAGCCTCTTGCAGAATCGTACAATAGACCCTTATGGTCCAGCTCTTCTCCGGACCCCGCCCATAACGCGAGCTTAGTGCATAGGGCTGCCCTTTTTATAGTCTGGTTCCAAGAATGAATCCTCTTCCAGGTCATTTTTCATACCTATTATACCACTTACTAGATCTTGGTTTGGGCCGGGGCTTGGCATCGATAAATGTCAGAACAACGCGTGACGAAGTTCTAGGAAACATCAAAATTTCCTTTGATACCTCTTCTGATTTATGAGCATAGCTGGCCCAAGAAATCGTCAGCTTTTCCAATACCCGTGCATTCTTCAGAAAGAACCTTAGTAGTTCTATCTCATTTTCATCATGTTTGAAATCAATCAACTGAATCGACTTTAGATGAGAGTCCAAGCACACAATGCTTTCATCAGGATCATGCATCTGCTAATTCTCAGTCCAGTCTCCATTCTAGCAGACAATTGAGAGTCAGAAGAGAAACCAACTAATCGAGATAACTAAACAGTTGTATTGAAACAACAATAGATAACAAGAAGCAATCATTCAGCAGCTTAAGTAACCATTTCCTCTACTACAAGTGAAAATGCAAAACAAGATTCACTTTCAAAATATGATTTGCACAATTTCCTTCTCTTTGTTCTATATCCCAATAAATGTCACTGAAGCATTAAAAGTTCGAGTGATCTGTTGATATTTTAGAGTAGAGCACCTACTATACAGACCATGGCATTCCATTCAATATTCATCTTAGTCATCTCAGGTCATCTAAAACAGCAATCCCCTCATTAACCCAAAGTGATACTGAAAGAAATAATCCCCTTGATTATTTTTATTAATTGAAAGGCTATATATACAAGTTACATATTTCCATAATAAGATAAATCATTTTCCTATTCTACTTCTAAATCCTTATTCTACCATAATTCTAACTATACAATTATGGTAAGTGTATACCACTAATTAAGGTATCATTTTCCTTACAATATACTTCAACTATATATACCATATATACAATACCACATTAACTTGGCTACTGTGCAGTGGCCGAAAGCCCACATTAACTTTAACACACCCCCGAAGTCATAGCGGGCGGTTTTCGAACGCTGAGACTGTCCCAAAAATCTTCAAAGAGAACCGCTGGTAGACCCTTTGTAAAAATGTCTGCAATTTGATAACGAGACGGGACATGGCATACGCGAACTTGACCCTTTGCAACCTTTTCACGGACAAAGTGAATGTCCATTTCGATATGTTTGGTGCGTTGGTGTTGAACGGGGTTACCTGAAAGGTAGATGGCACTAATGTTATCGCAATATACCAAGGTTGCCTTCTGAATGGGACAATGAAGCTCCAAAAGCAAATTACGTAGCCAACATGATTCGGAGACCACATTCGCTACCCCTCGATATTCTGCCTCTGCACTTGAGCGTGATAGAGTTGCCTGACGCTTTGCCGACCAGGAGACTAAGTTATTGCCAAGGAACATACAGTAGCCAGAAGTCGACCGTCTGGTGTCGGGACAACCACCCCAATCAGCATCCGTGTAAGAGACAAGTGCGGATGTAGATGAAGGATACAAGTGCAACCCATAGTCTAGTGTCCCCTGAATATACCGAATGATGCGTTTGATTGCATTCATGTGCTCAACTCGGGATCATGCATGAATAAACACACCCGCCGAACCGCATATGTAATATCCGGTCCGGTAAAGGTAAGATCTTGGAGGGCCCCCAAGCAAGACTGCGATAGCGGGTCGGGTCCTCGTATGGTGCACCTGCTTTGTGGCACTTATCTTTGGGTTTGCATCAACTGGCGTGGAAGTGGACTTACAGGATGACATCTCAGCCCTCTCTATGATCTCAACAGCATACTTCCGTTGAGACAGAAACAAGCCACATGAATGACGTTTGACGGCAATCCCCAAAAAATAACTCAACGGCCCTAAGTCCTTCATAGCAAATTCAGAACTGAGCATGGCCATGATAGACTGCTGTGAGTGAACCCAATAGTCGAAACAAAATCAGCAAATCGTGTATACCAGGCACGTGGAGACTGCTTAAGCCCATATAATGACTTATTCAACAAACAGAAATGATGAGGGCGGTTGGGATCCCTGAAACCCAACGGCTGATGCATATAGACTGTTTCTTTGAGATCTCCATGTAGAAAAGCATTCTTGACATCCAACTGATGAATCGGCCAAGTCTTTGAAAGAGCCAAGCTAAGTATAGTGCGAATGGTAGCCGGTTTGACCACCGGACTAAACGTCTCACCACAATCAATACCAACCTGCTGAGTCTTACCATCACCAACAAGTCGCGCCTTATGCCGAGCAAAGGACCCATCTGAATTCTCCTTATGAGCAAAAATCCACATAGACCTGATAATATTAATACCATATGGACGGGGCACCAACTCCCACGTCTTATTATCAATAAGAGCATTATATTCATCACCATAGCAATTTTCCAATTAGGGTCATTTAATGCGGACACGGGATTGCTTTGGCAAGGGGGATTTAGAGACATCAGAATGTAAATTAAAATGTCTTTTAGGTGTAAAAATACCCCGCTGACTACGAGTGACCGGTCTATGACTCGAGGAAGAAGTGATGGAATTTTGGGAATTTTCTGGGGCTCGGGACGGATGGCCAGCAGGCAGCGGGGCTCCGCTTGGTCCAAATCGGTACAGTCGGAATCGATTCCGGAGCGAGCCCAGAATTGGGCTGGGCAGCCCGATTCTTTGGAACTATTCCGATGGGCGAATTGTGTGGCGATTTGTTGGTCCAGCGGGCAGTGGGCCCGCTGGAGGATTTTGGGTACGGGAGATGTCCGAAAAATTCCGAATAATATACGGGGATATTTGGTCATCCAAAAAATTATATGACTTTGGTTCGGGAGTATGAACTTTCGTAAATGGGAATTGAGTTTCATCAAAAATGACATGGCGATTGATTATGATTTTCTTGGAGGATAAATCAAAACACTTATAACCACGATGATTTGACGGATAACCCAAAAACACACACGGGGTAGACCGAGCCTGAAGTTTGTTAATTGTGGTGGATGGGAATAACGGATAACACAAGCACCCAAAAATCCGAAGGTGAGAATAAGAAGGGTTCTTATTATATAAGATTTTGAGAGGGGAAGAATATGTCAGACCTTTAGACGGAATTATGTTAAGAAGGTAAGTGGCCATTTGTAGAGCATGATGCCAAAAATATGGAGGTATGGAGGCATGGATTAGGAGAGTTCGGACAATGTTATTTATGGAACGAATTTTGCGTTCGGCTTTTCCATTTTGTGAAGATGTATGAGGACATGAAAAACGAAAATTTATCCCATGAGTAGCACAAAATTCTCGAAACTCCCTATTGTCATACTCTTTCCCATTATCACATTGAATATTTTTTATTTCTCTTTCGAATTGAGTACGAATGAACGCTCTAAATTTTATGAAGATGGAAAAGACTTGTGATTTATTCGCAATTGGAAACGTCCACAAAAATCTAGAATAATCATCTAAAAAGAGAACATAATATCGATGACCCATTGAACTAAGAACAGGAGATGTCCATAAGTCGCTATGAATAATGTCAAATGGCATAGAAGTATGAGAATTGGAGTCTACAAATGGCAACTTAACAATTTTTCCTAATGAACAAGACTGACAAATTGGAGTACCACTCGTACCTTTACAAGAAATAAAGCTATTTTTATCTAAAGCTGATAAAATAGAAGATCCCGGATGACCCAGACGAGCATGCCACATGGAAGGAGAGATGGCTGTAAAAGCTGATGGCAAGGCTGGACTCGATGGACTGAAACCGGGCATGATAGGATACAGATCCCCCCTACTATCACACCTCATGAGATGACTCCCCGTCTTGAAATCTTTCACGAGAAACCGAAAGGATCAAATTCAACGAAACGAATTGTCATTTGTGAACTTTCGACGACACTAAATTTTTAATCAATTTAGGAGCATGTAAAGTATTTTTCAAGAGGAGTGGTGGATTGGGAGGAGACAATGTTTTCTGACCATACCCCAGAATTGGAATAGAACTGCCATTACCAACAATTATTCTCCGAGGGGTGCTCAAATTGTAATAAGATGAGAGAGTACCTGATTCGGAAGTCATGTGAGTAGTGGCCCCGGTGTTCATGTACCAATTTGGGTCCGGTTGAGTCAATCCCAACGTGTGCATCGCGGCCTCGATATCGGTCCGAGTTGGGCCTGTCGCCGCATGATGGGCTTGCGGAGGTCCGGGCCCAAGGACTCTGGTCGTCTTTGAACCGGGCCGTAACTTGCTATGGGTGCCGTTCTTTGGGCCACCGGCCGCCGGGGCCGCCAATGCTTGGGTATTGGGCTCGGACCGTTGGCCGGCCCCCACCGGCCGCCGGCGGCTAAACCGCCGGAGGGTGCGGGTTCCACTGCCACTGGCCCCACTGCTGGGCCCACGGTGGTGGTGGGCCACTGTACCCCGGATGGGACCCACCGCCTGTTTGTTGATCACCGCCACCAGAACCGCCTCGTTTGCCCCCGCGGTTTTTGTTATTTTTGCGATTATTCTTGCCTCCACCATTATTATGGTTTTGGCCCGAATTATTAACAAAACCCGAAGGACTAGGAGAGGATGCCACCATGACAACTGGGCTCCCTCTGGTAGCCGCCTTTTTAGCCAAAGCGGCTTCTTCCAACGTCAGCATGGAGCGGGCTTGATGAAAGTCGGGAAGAGGGTTGCTTTGGCGAAGGAGAGTTCCAACACCATTATAGGCCTCCGAAAGACCGGCAACCAACTGTAGAACTAGACGATTATTTGTTACCGGTGCGCCAACATTACGGAGTTGATCCGCCAATTCCTTTAGTTTCTTGCAATATGCAGAAACGTTCGAAAATACGTCCATTCGAACGAGAGAGAATTCCTGCTCGAGTGTGACGACACGGGAATGTTGGTTGTCTTGGAATATGTCACGCAATCTATTCCATGCAGCCATAGCCGTGGTATCGGCTCCATAATCGTCGTAGAAGGTCCATCGAAATAGTGGCGTATATCCACCGAAGAACGGTAGCATCAAGTGTAATCCATAGCTCGGGATCCTCCGCGGGACGGGGTCTAGCGGGAGGAATGATGTGATGAAGAACTTGATAAGATATAGCGTGAATTTTAAACAACTCTGCCCACGTTGCATATTGAACGTTTTCCATCTCAAGGACAATAGGGACACTTAGCTTGATATTGGAAACCGTGAGGGCAGGGTGAAAATTGTTCTTAGACATATTTGAAAGAACAAAGAAGGAGGATAAATTTAAGAGAGGTTTTTTAGAGCGGAAGACGAGATATTTGGAGAGAAAACCCGAGGGAGGGGGGGGGGGGTCTCGGCCAAGGAGGCAAAAGTTTGAGAGAAGAAAACTTTTGTTTAGACCTAGTCTCTTGATACCATGAAAGAAATAATCCCCTTGATTATTTTTATTAATTGAAAGGCTATATATACAAGTTACATATTTCCATAATAAGATAAATCATTTTCCTATTCTACTTCTAAATCCTTATTCTACCATAATTCTAACTATACAATTATGGTAAGTGTATACCACTAATTAAGGTATCATTTTCCTTACAATATACTTCAACTATATATACCATATATACAATACCACATTAACTTGGCTACTGTGCAGTGGCCGAAAGCCCACATTAACTTTAACAGATACTTATGCTCTCATGAAAACATTTGAAAAACACATAGCGGACATTAAAAAGGGTAGCCCGGTGCACAAAGCATCCAATGTTAGCAGGGTCTCGGGAAGGGCCGCACCCCAAGGGGCATGATGTAGACAGCTACTCTAATGCAAGCATTAGAGGCTGTTTCCACGACTCAAACCTGTGACCTATAGGTCATACAGAGACAACTTTATTGTTGCTCCAAGGCTCCCCTTGGGATCCGGTGCATTATACCCGACATTCTAGCATTAGAATCTATCGGAGTCAAGTATGAATCTTTTTCTCTACAAGTGAAATGAACTTATTTGGGTAAGCTCTCTTTGCAAATAAAGCACTGGTTAGGACCTAGCGTTCAAGACCAGATTTGCAAATTTCTCCTTCATTTACCAACTTAATGCTCCCTAAAGTTGTATCATCATCTCAGTTCTTCTCAGAGTTTCCCACATCAATTCAAGACTCAAATCCATTTTTACCATTAAGTTCCACGCAGCACACATGAATAAATCCAATGGCATGAGTAAGCAGGTGAGACTTGCCAACTTCCTGAGTGAACGTTAAAAAAAGTTAAAAGCAAGAATTAGTCAGATCTTATATCCCTTTCATTGTGGCATATTTATCATTTTGTTGAGTGGAATTTTGCTTGTCTGGTTCTACTTTACTCTAATATAGGTTTATAGTTTAGCATTATTGCAATGACTGAAATTATATGTCAACTTTTACTAGGAAAGTTTAGTTATGTCAATTTTCGAGCCTAACTTTACCACTTCTGTTCTTGAAAGAATCATTTCACGTAAATCAGACTCTAGTTTTACAAAACCTACAAGTTGTTCTGAACAACTACCATATAAAAAAAACAGAATTTGTACAGAATTACTGAAAAAATGACGAGCCTTACCTCATCAGACCACAATTTAAGAACCTCCAGATTAGGAGCATACTTGAGCAATAATATCATAACTTGCATAAAATCTTCATCAACATCCACAAACAGCTTTAAAGACTTCAACTTATAAAAAGAGATTGGAGAGAGTCTTTCTTTGCGAGCTGCTTCATAAAGACCCTACAGCAACAAAAAAGAAGAAATGGAAGTGTTTCTTTATAACTAAGAAGTGAGAAATTCTGTATTAAAGAGATTATATTGGAAAGATACAGATAAGCTCTCCCGATGACATACATATACTTAAGACTGTATATTTTTCTTGATAAGTAAATATTCAAAATATGTACTTATAATCCATATTTTTTAGTACTTAAATTTCCCTTTTATGCTTAACCTAGAGAGAGAACTTTACCAAATGGCAGCCCTGCATAACTTCAAAACTGATGTAGAGGGAACCTCCTTGATGATCTTATGCACATGTATGCCAGTTTCTTCACGTGAGCCGCTTGAATCATAAAAGTAGAAGTGAACAAATTCTATTGAAAAGAGATTCTCGATGATTATATCCTTTGGCATTGGAGCTTCATATGTTAAGAACTTAAGATTGGGACGAGAGATGTTGAAGCAATATCAAGTAGTGTCATAGCTCCTAAACTACATTCTTCTTAGATCAAATTTTCGAGCAGATGACATTTTGAGAACAAGCAACTTGTCAAGTGCTCGTCTGATAACTCGGCCTGCTCAAGATGAAGCAATTTCAGCTGACGAAATCCAAAATGATTAGGCAGTATAAGTATGCTCCCACACAAGTGTAGTTTTAAAACTTGCAACGATTCACAAGTTGCAAGACAATATGGCAACTCAAATGGCTCGCCACGAAGAAAAAATCTTAACACGAGTTCTTGTACATTCCGCCTTGTTGTCACATGAATCAATCGCAAAATATCTACCTTATCAAAGTTAATGTTAAAACACATAAGAAACCGAACAAGTTTAGTGGCACTTTGCCAAATTAATACCCAATTGATAAAGTTATTAAATTTCTCAACTACTCCAATATTACAAGGACGTCTTATTCGTTCTGAATAAAATCGATCAAGATCAAAGTGCAAGTAAGGTATTGTAGTCCATACATATATCTCCATCTTTTCGACAATACACTCCAACTGAACCACATAAAAAATGTAGAGAGATGAAAGGATGTTGTGGAGTATATCATCTGGCAATGAGCTTATTCTATCAATCCCATTACTTGTATTGCTGGAAATCTTAGATTTTCTTGTTGATATTTCCATAATATATATTCTGATTTGAATGACTACAAAGCTGAAAATACCAACAAAACTACCTTGTTGCGAATATTAACGTGTACAATCTCTACACCATAATTAGAATATATCTCATATATTGTATAAATATTTAGTGATGTATAATTATGGTAACTATAGGATTCTTATTATATTAGGGTTCTACATTGTACACTATATATATTTGTATTAATGAGAAAGCCTCCTCAAGGGAGATTAATACAATTCTATATGATATCAAGAGCCAAAATTTCTTCCCTATTCAAAACCTTGAAATCGGCAGACGTCCCTTCCATTTTCGGCGCCAAAACCGACTGTATACCATCGGTATACGTTGATATACCTCTAATATATAGCCTCCTCAACCTCCCTATTTCTCCGACATGTTGTATATCACCGGTATACACTGTTATACCTCTCATATACAGCCTCCTCAACCTCCCCGAACCCCCAATTTTTTTTTTTGGCAGCCCTCATGGCGGAAAGCAACCACGCTGGATTTTATGGCCGCGACAGGAACACAGATGGGGACTGGGCTTTCAGCAAAAACCCAGAACCTTCGCGGCCAGCAGCATGGGAGCCCTACCGAAGGGCCACTGTCACCAGGCCCAAGCTCATACAGCCCTGCAGTGGTCCGGTAGCCTGCTTCCGACGGGCCACTATCATCGGGCTCAATTGCCTGCAGCCCAACAGTGGCCCAGCAGTCTGGGATCAGCACCAACGGGCCACAACCATCCGACCCAATGTCTTGGAGCCCAACAATCCGCTCCAGGCCTTCCCCAATCTAATTTGGGTCAGGCTTTCAGCACATTAACTCATCGGAAGCCCGATAATGCATGATATATGGATACGGGCGCTACGTCTCACCTCACCAACAATTCTGGTAATCTTCCTCAAATGTGAAATTTAAATACTCCACAATCTATTATGGTTGAAAACGGTCATCGCATTCCAATTCAAGGTTTTGGCCACACTCTAACCCCACCACCGCATCCCCCACTTCTCCCTAAATAACGTACTCTATGCCCCAAATATTATCAAAAACCTAATGTCCGTTAGAAAATTTGCCACAGATAATTCCGTATCAATTAATTTTGACCCGTTGGGTTTCCTATAATGGACCTACGTACCAGGAAACTCCTTGCAAGATGCAATAGTGAAGGGAACCTCTATCCTTTCCTATCCACGTCCGTTACCAATGTCACCCCTCCCACATCTCTAACTGCCCAAGTCACTCCTCCCACATCTCTAACTGCCCAAGTCACTCCTCCCACCGCTTTAGCAATAATCTCTCCGTCAACCTAGCACAATAGACTTGGACACCCAAGAGCTCATGTTTTTAATTTTCTTCAAAAAAATAATTTAATTTGTTCTTCTAGTGGGTTCCCCTACCCAACAATGTTTTTCTTGCCCTTTAGGCAAACACGCTCGCCGCCATTTTCAGTCTTCTTTAAGTGTTACGTTTTCTCCGTTTGACATTGTTCATGCCGATTTATGGACATCTCCTATTATTAGTTCACTCGGTCATAAATTTTATCTTGTGTTATTAGATTACTTTTCTCACTTTATTTGGATTTACCCTCTAAAATTCAAGTCTGAAGTTTTTACTAAGTTTCTTGAATTTCGTAACTTTATCAAAACACAATTTAAAAAATCCATCAAATCATTCCAATGTGGCAACGGTCGTGAGTTTAATAATTCTGCATTTTATAATTTTTGCACCAATAATGGCATGGTCTTCCGTTTCTCCTGTCCCCACACCTCACCCCAAAACGAAAAAACCGAACGAATCCTCTGTACTATCAACAACTTGGCTCATACCATTTTTTCCATGCCTCTCTCCCCCCGTTGTTTTGGGTTTATGCAGTCAAATGGTAGCATACATCCTTAATATTTTACTTACCAGAACTCTTCACAACAAAACCCCCACCGAAATTCTCTACCGTCGGATCCCTTCTTATGATCACCTTAGAATTTTCAGTTGTCTATGCTACCCAAATCTTTCCTCCACAGCTCCTCATAAATCAGCACCTCGTACCACCCCGTGTGTCTTCTTAGGATTTCCACCCAATCATAGGGGTATTTGTGTTATGACCTGTCTTCCTGTAATATCATCGTGTCCCGTCATGTCACGTTTAACGAAGCAATCTTCCCATTCGCCAATTTCCAAAAATTTCAAACTACCAATTACACGTTCCTCGAGGAGTCTGAACCCTCCTCCACCGTCCGCCACCTGCTTAATCACCCAGTTATTGTACCGTCATCGTCACCTCCGGCACATACCATAACCCCCCTCCCCGCCCCATCACCGCCACTTGCCCACTCTCTGTCACCGTCACCGTTGATTGCCACCACCACCGGCAATCGGCCCACCCTCTCAATGCCTTCACCTGTCCCTATCCCCGCCATTGTATCATCACCGCAGCACCAACACAACCCCGCATCCACACCAACTACCGGTAACCTACCTCATACACCCGACTTCACACTACCTAACCAGAATACCGGTACCCTCCCACATCCGACACCGTACCCCACACTGCCAACCTGAGCCAGTCTCGATCTACAGAGATCGGCAACTCCACCCAACTCAGCCATTGTTCCCGGTCTCGACAAACCTAGATCGGCGATGACACCAACAACCGCCCTTGTACCTAGTGACCAGACCGACAGCCCACCCCTACACCCAATTTCGAGACCACACAGTGAACACGACCAAAGTCCAATTTAACCTTTCTACACAAACCATTTCCCCAATTCCTAGAAGCCCAAAATTAGCCAAACTAGACCCATATTGGAATGCAACCATGTGTGAGAAGTTTAATGCTTTAACGAAACAACATACTGGGGATTTGAGTCCTCGATCGGAGAGGGTGAATGTGATCCATTGCATGTGGCTTTTTCGTCACAAGTACATAGACAGTGGTAACTTAGAAAGATATAAGGTAAGGCTTGTGGCCAATAGTACAAATCAGCATGAGGGCATTGATTGTGGTGAGTCATTCAGTTCGGTTATTAAACTAGCTACCATTCGTACCGTTCTGAGCATTGCTATGAGTAAGCATTGACCGATTCATCAGCTTGATGTAAAAATGCATTTCTACATGGAGATTTAAAAGAAACTGTTTACATGCACCAGCCGCCCAGTTTCGTCCATCCAGCAGCCCCTCAATATGTATGCCGTCTCCGTAAGTCACTCTATGGTTTGAAATATGCCCCTAGAGCGTGGTATGATCATTTTGCACAGTACATTATGCGAATTAGGTTTACATGCAGCAAGTGTGATAATTTTCTATTTATTTTCCTTAGATGCAGTAACATTGTTTTTTTGTTGTTATATGTGGATGACATTGTTCTTACTGCTTCTTCCGATGTGTTGAAAAATGAGATAATTGCACTGCTCAAAACCGAATTTGTTATGACTGACTTAGGCAGGTTGAGCTATTTTTTGGGGATCTCAGTGACTAGATCTGCAAATACTATGTTTCTTTGCCAGCGTAAGTATGGAAAGGAGATTGTGTACAAGGCTAAGATGGAAAATTGCAAAATCATATCCACTCTGGTTGACTCTAAATCAAAACTTAGTGCAGTGAATGGTAATCCGGTGACAGGTCAAACTCTTTATAGGAGTCTAGCAGGTGCACTTCGGTATCTCACTTTCACCAGGCCTGATATTGCTTATGTTGTTCAACATGTATGCTTGTTTATGCATGCCCCCAGGAAGCCTAATTTTACTGCTCTTAAACGTATCATTCGATATGTTAAGGGCACACTTTCTATACCCCTCCACACCGAACAAGTTATTATCATATATGGATGCTGATTGGGAAAGCTGTCCAAACACGCGACGCTCCACATCTGGCTACTGTGTTTTTGGGGGATAATCTCATTACCTGGTCTACCAAGCGGTAAGCCACATTAACCCGTTCGAGTGCGGTAGCAGAGTATATATGAGTTGCTAATTGTTGCAGAGATCTGTTGGCTCCGAAACCTTCTTTTGGAGTTTCAGTGTCCATTACGTAAAGCGTCTCTGGTGTACTGTGATAACATATCCGCTATATACTTATCTCACAATCCGGTTCAACATCAGTGAACCAAACATATTGAAATGGACATCCACTTTGTTCATGAGAATGTTGCTCTCGGTCATGTTAAGGTATTGCATATGCCCTCTTCCAATCGGTACGCTATCTTCACGAAGGGATGTCCGAGACAGCTGTTCATTGACTTTAGATCCAGTCTCAGCGTCCGGCCTCCTCCCGCTCCGACTGAGGGATTGTATTAACGTTTACAATCCCTACACTATAATTAGAATATATCTCATATATTGTGTAAATATTTAGTGATGTATAATTATGGTAACTATAAGATTCTTATTATATTAGAGTTCTATATTGTACACTATATCTATTTGTATTAATGAGAAAGTTCCATCAAGGGAGATTAATACAATTCTACAGTGAATATATGAATTGAAGAAACGGTGCCGTTTCTACACAATCATCTCGGGAACTAAGGCCACCACATTCTGTATTGTGTAAGAGTTTTTTCCGCTTTCAGAGAGGAGAGGAAAAAAGATGTTTATAGGTTTTCCCCAAAATTAAGTAGGTTTGAATAATATGTTCACCAATAATTTTGAATTGAAATTAAAAAAGAAAATGAAGTTCAAGTTGAGAAAAACATTGTGCCACTTAAAAATACCCTTTTTCAATTTTAACCCGAATTTTCTTCTTTTTTCCAAATTTTGTTGAAAGGCCTACAAATATTGAAACTCGCAATATGCAAATTTATAAATTCAGAACATTATTCACGTCATAGTTGTAAGTAAAAGATCTAGAGAAAATTGTCAATTTTTAACAACTCATTAACACAAATAATAGAAACTCAATTTTAAGCAAGCTTGACCAAATAATTTTATTGTCTAATCAATTAGCACTTTAAAAAGTACAGCTTTAGTTAACATTTCGTATTTTGTTCTTTTATGTGATGCAAAATTCAACTAATGAATAATTAATCTTGACAATTGAAGGGAAATTATCAGGGAACTAAGATGTCCTGCTAAAATCATCCTAAAAAACAAAACCATTATTGACTGCTTCCGAGCTACATTACCATCTCTAATTAGTAACTATTCTCAGTTGCAATGGAGAAAAAAAAAGTTCATAACTCAAAACAACATTTCAGTAGGAAATTTAGTACATCTTATCAGGAGTTAAACCACTGCCTTTTGACTTTCTTGAACTAGTCTTGTTTGTAAGACAGCTTCACTAGTGGGGAAAAAGTGGAAGAGCTAAATCAACAAAGAGAAGGATTAATACTCCATGTTTGTCCTGATTTTTTAAACTGAACAAGTAAAAGTGGACATCTATTTTTAATGAACAAAGGAAAGTTTGTCTATAGTGTTGCAACTTCACAATCTACCACATGAATTTGCCCGTTGGATCTGTGATTATCTGCAAATTACATTATTCTTTGTTGACTTCTTACTAAGTCAAATTTAATACTAACTATTAATGAAGCATTACTTATATTTAGTAGAAGTATAGTATCAACAGATCAACTGCATGCACTCTCCAAACATCCCCTAGAACACACGGAAAATATAAGTATGATTGGATAAAGCTCTCCCCTACTATTGAATCTCATTAGAAGTATCGCCGTTTTGAAATCCTTCATAGAAAACCCAAAGGGATCAAAATTAACAGAAACTCAATTATCAGTGGTGAATTTTCGGACAGACACAAAAATCTTAATTAAGTTAGGGGCATGAAGGATATTTTTCAAAACTAGAGGTGGATGTGGGGGAGACAAAGTTGTATGTCCATAACCGTGAATTGACATTGAGTTGCCATTACCAACAATTATACCACGATTTTTGCTCAAATTTGAATAAAACGAGAGAGTACCTTGATCGGACGTCATATGAGAAGTGGCTCCGGTGTCCATATACCAATTCGCGTCTGGGGGATTTAAGCCAAGTGTATGCATTGCGACTTCAATATATATAGGTGTCGGGATCGGATTTGAACCCGTAGCATAGAAGGCCTACGGGGGCCGAGGCCCAAGCAGGCCAGCCTGTTGTCCCGGCCCACTACTGTACCGCATCCCACTATTTGGGACCGAGAAACTGGGCCTGGAATTGAGCCCAGTTTCCCGGATAAGGAGCATGCGGAAAATAAAGGATGTTGGGCCAATGGCCACTGGCCCAGCCCCACTGCCAGGGGCCCACGGCTGGGCCAGTTAAGTGACTTTTGTGTTAATTGCTCGAAGTTAAGTGATTTTTGTGTTAGAAATGATAGTTAAATGACTTTTGTGAAAAAAAGTGATAGTTAAGTGACCATATGTGAAATTTACCCGGATAAAACAGGAAAATAAATGTCTTCTCTTGATATGCTAAATGACAAGTATATTTTTAGTATAGTGGATAAGTAAAAGTGAACGGAAAAAATAATTAAAAAGTATTGTCACCACCTTTATTTTAAACATTAACTCCTTAGGAATGATAGAATAACATGATTTAGTATAAATACTTAATGTGAGGTAAGCTTTGCCATAATTCTAGTGTCTCTTTATCATGTGTATGCTTACAATGATATTAGTTCCAAAATTTCTAGAAAATTGTCCATTTGGGGATGTTAACTCTTTTATCCCTCTCCTGCATGTTTTCTTATATTGGAATGGTAATTTGGTATGGGTTAAAATAGATTTTTTTTATACGTCCATTTACGAAGCCCTTCAAAAAAGAGAAAGCCATTACCGCTAAAATTATGGATCTCCAAAGTGTTTATCTGAACTTTAATATCCATTCCGTTAATAGGTAAAGTATTCCTTATTCATTATTCACAATCTTTATAGAAAATAAAACATAAAATCATGGTTGTATATATTACAGAAAAGAAAAAAGAAAAAGAAGACCATAACAACTGAGATGTGAAAAAGATCATATCGGTGTCACTAAATGGAAATCACTAGGTATTAGCCCATATATTTAAAATTATATAATTAGCTTGATCAATAAGGAATGTTTTTAATAGAGACCGAAAATTTGTGAAATGTCAACTTTGCGATAACATATACAGAGTAAATTAACCATACAAGTGTACTATTCCCTCCGTCCCAATTTAAGTGTCTTACTTTTTTATTTATTTATCTCAAAAAGAGTGTTTCTTTTTATATTTATTAACTTTTCCAATTCCAATATCCTAAGTCACAAGTTTAAGAGCACAAGAATTAGGACTACACCCATTTTTAATTTAAAATTACAAGATTCAAAAGTCTCATTTTATTTCTTAAATTGTGGGCCAAGGAAGTATATAAAAGCCACTTATCATGTTATTATTGGTTTAGGGTAAAACAGTAGCAACTTTTTCAACAGCAGATAGGTGAAACTTCATGGCATGTTCCTTTTATCCCTTAAGATCTCATGTTCGCTTCGAAAGAGCTTCAACGAATGAGTTCTTCATTATGCTCTGTTTCTATATATGGTTCACTGAGTTTATTTCATATATAATGTTTGGAGAACATGGTGTCGTTTTTATCATTTTGTTTGTGCTATTGCGTGTGATTTATTTCGTAGCTTTGTGATTATGGGTGTGGGTGTGTGAGTCTGATGTTGTCGCAACATTGTCAACAACATCTTCATCGTCGGATAGTGAGTGTTCGAACATGGCTGTCAGCATTGCCTGTGGTTCTTCTTCTTGATCTCCTTCCTCCTCTTCGTTCTCATCATCACTGAGAGACTACCCACATAACCTTACCAATTTTTCTAAGGGTGTTTGCACACTCATTAGCGTTGTGTCCCCAACTCGAGCATGCATGACACTGCACTCCCTCGAGTTGTTTGGGATTGAAATTGGTACTGTCGGAGTTAGATTTCCTTAGTGGATTGTGATTTCTTTGCTCAGAAGGTGACCTATTCGGCTGTTTATTGAAGAGTGGGTTTTGATGTTGTTTGTATTTGGCTTTATTGCGATCATTGTTGATCTTTCTCACCATCGAATTGAATCGACGAGTAAGTAAGGCAACATTTGCACCATTTCCCAGTTCCTCCAAGTTTTCTTCCTTGTTTTCCAATTCAGTTTCCGAGGTTTGTCCTTAGAGTGCCGAAGTCTTGTCTTTATACAGATCTCTTTGGCTCTTCATGTTCATCTCATATGTTTGAAAGATGCTCATCAAGGCATGTAGATCCATAGTAGCAAGATTATGGGCCTCTTCAATAGCACAAATCTTAGTATTAAATCTTTCAGGAAGAGATCTAAGAGCTTTATCCACAAGTTGTGTGTTGGTTAAAGGAGAACCAAACACTTGACACTGATTAGCAATGTCAATTAACTTTTCAAAATAGGATTTTATGTCTTCAGATTCTTCCATTCTTAAGCGTTCGTATTGGCTCAAAATCATGCGAAGCTTTGTACGTCGTACACTCGAGGTACCTTCACAATGAGTTTGTAAGGTCTCCCAAACGTCCTTGGCCGTAGTACAATTCTGGATGAGTTTAAACATATAGAGATCTACCCATCCAAATATCGCATTTAGGGCCTTTTCATTGAAGCTCGCACTGTTGATCTCTTCCGCGGTCCATTCAGATTTGGGTTTGGTAAGTACATCACCATCCTCGTCTGCTGGGTACTTGGGAATCACATAGCCTTCGGAAACTGATCTCCAAGCTCGAACATTAATGGATTTGATGTGCGAACATAGTCGAATTTTCCAATAGGCATAGTTAGTTCCGTCAAGAATTGGAAGTCTACCAACGTTTTGTATAGCTGAGTCCATAGCCGTAATATTCAGAATCAAACACTTATTGTATCAAGTGTTGGCTCTGATACCACTTGTTGGGTCCGGGGCTACGGATAAGCAAGAATATGTAAGAATAAAAGCGTAACAGCTAGAACAATTAAAACAGTTTCTGGATGTTGCCTTCAATGTTGTGTCAACATCTGAGGCACCATTGTGATAAAACAGTTATAAACCTTTATAGAGTAAATGCAGCGGAAAAGTAAAGAGACACAAAGTTTATATTTTCAAAGCTATATATTAATATATCCCTTGATGGTCAATGACCAAAGAATTGTATAAATTATATACAATTACAAATGAATTTCTTTTTACAAGAATGAACAATAAATACGAAAAAGAAATTACAAACAAAAGTGAAGTCGCAGATGACTTCAGCCTAAAGTTAAAAGATCTAAAAAGACAAATACAACATCTTCATTACAATTGCTTAAAATATAAGCTTGATCTAGAATCTGAGCAGCAGTAGTAATATGGGACTAGATGTTGTTATACTACTTTAGGCTAAGTGTGTTGATCCAGTTTCTAAGGTGAATATCCGAGAGCTTTCTTGGTAATTCTTCTCGTTCAATTCTGGATATCGACACTCTGAAGCTCCCCTCTATTTATAGTGTGGAACTTCCCTTGAAATCCTCACTGATTGGTTGTGGGGGTTGAGTAAAAGAAGACTTCAGCTTGGACCGGTTCTTGCTACTTAAAAAGCTCAACGTTCTGGACTTGATCTTCACGCTGCTTCCTCTCCAAGCTTTGATTGTTTCTTGTACCACGTTTTAAACACATCATCATTGTAAGCTTGCCTAGGTCATTTTTTACTCACAGTTGGCCGGAAAAATAGACAAAATCGTTACAGAGATGTTGTCAGGAATGTTGTCACAACATCGCAGGCAACATTCTTATTTTCATAAGATGTTGTCCTGAGCATTTACAGATGTTGTCACAACATCCATCCAACATCAACAATATCTATGGTAATATACATACAGAGTAAATTAACCATACAAGTGTACTAATCCTTTCGTCTCAGTTTAAGTGTCTTACTTTTTTTTTTATCTATCCCAAAAAAAGTGTTTCTTTTTATATTTATTAACTTTTCCAATTCCAACATCCTAAGTCACAAGTTTAAGAGCACAAGAATTAGGACTACACCCATTTTTAATTTAAAATTACAAGATTCAAAATTCTCATTTTATTTCTTAAATTGTGGGCCAAGGAAGTATATAAAAGCCACTTATCATGTTATTATTGGTTTAGTGTAAAACAGTAGTAACTTTTTCAACAGCAGAGAGGTGAAACTTCATGGCATGTTCCTTTTATCCCTTAAGATCTCATGTTCGCTTCGAAAGAGCTTCAACGAATGAGTTCTTCATTATGCTCTGTTTCTATATATGGTTCACTGAGTTTATTTCATATATAATGTTTGGAGAACATGGTGTCGTTTTTATCATTTTGTTTGTGCTATTGCGTGTGATTTATTTCGTAGCTTTGTGATTATGGGTGTTGGTGTGTGTGTATATTGAGAGGGTTCAAAGGGAGAAACCTGAAATGCAAAATTATTTTTTCGTAAAACCTTGTTATCGTTTAAGCTCTTGTTTAATTTGGCCATAGATTTTGGAAGTTTTTTTTCAAAAACAATTGAAAACATTGTTTGTCCATGGAATTTATTCAGTTTTTAAAGAAAAAAAAATCAAGTTCCAATGAGTGAATTTTTTCTTCCACTCACAAAACTTCAAAAACTATTTTCCAACACAACCTCAAAACCTTTCTTTTATTTTTCACGATTCACAAAATCTATAGTCAAACTCTAGCTAAATGGTTTCTAGAAAGCTGGGGGTATTTCTTATAATTTTGAATATGATTCGATTTATGTCCATGCTTCTTGAGTTGTCTCGTCTATTATCTGTTTCATTCTCTTCTGCATGTTTATTTGTATTTTCCCTGACCAAAAGGGAAGTGCAAAAATGAATTTTGTAATGGACAATATTTTACAAATTGCAAAGTCTGAAATAATTTGTTTACATGTTTAATATCTAAAGTCCTTCTTAGTTCACTTTTTATTCCTTTGTTCATGTTTGATATGACTAGATTTTTAAAGTTTCAAGTAGCTGAATGTTGAAACTAGTATCAATAAGATGAGAATTTAATGTTACATGTGCTTTTAGGTGTTTTAATGAGTTGACTAGGAATCTGTTATATGAACCAGAAGGAAGATTTCTTGAGGTATTCTAACCTAGAGAGAAGGGTAAAAAAACTCTTTGGGGTAAGTTAAAACCTGAATCTGTACCAAAATTAAAAAGGTATTTCGAGTTAATCATCTGCTGGAAGTATGTTGTCTTTACAACCTAATGACTAAACTTTTTTCTGATTATTTAATGATCTTTACATGCGACAATTTCAACTAGTCGAAACTTTGTCTCTTTCCTGATTGGGATTTTCTGTTAGTTTTTACACTGTAAAGTTTGAGTAAAATGTAATTTTCTAGTCGATGAAAATTTTGTCGGTGCTACTTGTCTGTTTAGGAAGATCAAGGAATTGCAAAGATGTTGTGCCGCGTAACAAGGGCATCCGAGTTTCTGGTGATCACTGGGATTGGTATTAATGAACTGAAGATCACAAAAAAGGCATTAGTATGGCCATTGCAGAAATGTCGGGTCATTGATGTTACTCCTGTGAACTATACTTTTGAAGTCAATGCTATGAGTGCTGAGAAGCTGCCCTTCCTTCTCCCTGCTGTTTTCACTATACGTCCGTGTGTGGATGAACATGAGAGACTTGTCAAATATGCTAAACTTCTATCCCAACATGAACGTGAATCACACGATGTGAAGGACCTTGTTCAAGGTGTAAACGAGAGAGACTCGTGGCTTGGCTGCTTCCATGACCATGGAGGAAATCTTTAAAGGCTCTAAAGATTAAGGAGGTGTTTGACAAGGTTCAGCTTGAGCTCAACCAATTTGGCTTGCTGATTTTCAATGCTAACATTAAGAAACTGGTCGATGTTCAAGGCCACGGATACTTTTCTTACTTGGGGCAGAAAACTCAAATGGAAGCTGCAAACCAAGCAAAAATTGATGTTGCTGAGGCTAAAATGAAGGGTGAGATAGGAGCTAAGGAGCGAGAAGGTCTCACACGTCAAAATGCTTTGCTGAGACAAAGGTCATATCCACCCAAAGGGATGGTCAGGGAAAGAAAGAGGAGGTTAAAGTGAAGACAGATGTTAAGATATATGAAAATCAGAGAGAAGCTGAGGTGGCTGAGGCAAATTCTATTCTTGCAACCAAGAAGGCTGGGTGGTCTCAGCAGGCAAAGATGGCCGAGATTGAAGCACAGAAAGCTGTGGCGATTCGGGAGGCTGTATTACAACAAGAAGTTGAGAGAAAGAATGCATTGACTAAGACAGAGAGCCTTAAAGCACAACACCTCAGTAAGGCTACTGTTGACTATGAAATTAAGGCAAGTTTATCATGTCGCAGCCTTTTATTTTGGTACCTTTGTGTGAGTTCATGGAGTTCTCTTTGCTGATCTATCAAGAGTAGGTTAGATTGCTTCTGATTATCAATATTTCTTGTGATTTTTGCGTATCTTAGAAGTTTCCATGTGCGATGGCCTACAAAGTTAATAGTCCGTTTTCATTTAGATCTGCAAATTCCCCTTGAGAATTTACACTTTGTTTGTAATTTGTTCCATGTTTTATCAATGTAGAATTCCTAAAATCAGTATAATCTGATGAGTTCATGTTCAATTTTTACATGAGTTTGCTAGTGTTTCCTCCCAATTACATTCTTTCTTGGGTGACTCTTCTAATACATATTCTTTTGCTGGACAATAAAGAATTGCCTCTTTTTCTTTGGTCTATTTTCAGTATTTAATACTTCATTCAATCATATGAATCCACCTTCATGCACCATGCTACTAGTCAGTTAATAGTCCATTTACATTTAGAGCTGCAAAATTCACCTTGAGAATTTACACCTTGTTTGTACTGTGTTCCACTTTTATCTAAGTAGAATCCCTAAAATCAGTATAATGTGATGATTTCGTGTTCAACTGTTACATGAGTTTGCTAGTGTTTCCTCCCAACTACATTTTTTCTTGGGTGACTTTGCCCGATAGATATACTTGTGTCTGCACTATAAAGAAGCGCCTCTTTTACTGTTGTCTATTTTCAGTTGTAACTCTAATACTTTATTCAGTCATGAATCAATTGTTTTGCACCATGTTACTACTCATCCAAAGTCTGACATGTAAACACTTTAGGTTGCAAGAGGCCAATTCAGTGCTGTACAAGAAACAGAAGGAAGCAGAAGCAGAGCTTTATGAAAATAAAAAAGCTGCAGAGGCTAAGAAATTGGCAGCAGAAGCTCAGACGTATGCCGTACAACTAGCTGCTGATGCTGCACGCTATGCCAAAAAGAAAGAGGCTGAAGGACTTAAGGCCACTGCAGAAGCACAGGGAGCTTATGTAGGCAATCTGTTGTCAGCTTTGGGAGGAAACTACAACGCCTTGCGAGACTACATGATGATCGACAGAGGAATGTTTAAAGACATTGCCAAAATGAACGCTGAAGCGATCAAGGGACTTCAGCCAAAGATTAGCATTTGGAGTAATGGCGCCACAAGTGGGCAGATGATTGATGGAACAAGTAGTGGACATGGTGGAATCAAAGAGTTGGCTTCTGTTTACCAAGCATTACCTCCTTTACTTGAGACTGTGCATGTGCAAACCGGAATGTTGCCATCAGCATGGATGGGAAGCCTCCCTGTTTCTGCTGCTGATCCAGCCACATCCAACCAATCTGCATAGGAAATTTTATGACTTTTAGGACCATCTAGTAGGACTCCAACTACCAATAAGCTGACATGACTAAACTTTGCACTGAACTACTTTACAAAATAGCTAGTATATTAGGCCTTTTGTGCCTGGATAAGTGATGCTTGCAATGCTTTATTACAGACTGATTGAGTTTCTTGTTGATATTAGAAGACTGATTGTTGGGATTTTTAATGGGTGACTGGGATGAGTTAGGCTCCCAGATATTTACTGTTACAGATATGCGCGCAGACGTGCAGTGAATATCTTGTGAAATTTGTCTAACATGCTGTATTTGTGATGGGTGCATATATAATTAATCAGACTGTTACATTATTGTAGGCACTGTTAACTCTATTATTGTATGTAAGGATAGTCCTTTTGATCATTTTCAAGATCCCCCAATTGAGATAATTCTATCGAGTGATCAGATACATAGCATATACAGTATGTCATTTGTCACACAGTCACAACAACAGTGCATTTATTTAGACTATAGTAATAGTTATTATAATGTAAAAGATGAAAGGGTCCTAGGCCTTGAATTTGAATTATTCAAAGTTTCAATCTATTAATGTATTCTTTTTATTACCACTTATTGTTCCTTAATAAGTTTGTACTATCATTCAAATGTTAACATAATCTTAAAATTATTAAGAATATTATTCACGATAAAAGATTCATGTGAATATGATTTTTTACTACTACTCTATCTATTACCATAACCACAATTAGCTTTTAGTGCACAATCACCACTGTCACTTACCTCTATCGCCACCATCAACTTTCGAGCAGCCACCACGACTAACCTCCTCTATCACCACTCGTTATTAACTAATCACCATCACCAACCACCTCTAGCCACCTCCAAGACTCCATCACCAACCACATACACCACCAGCCACGATAGACGTCAACCACCAACAGCAATCACCTCCACTGCCCCCAACAATCACCGCACATTCATTACTGAAGGACACTACCAAACAATTCCCAGTAGCCGCTACGAGCACCATCTCCACCAATTACAATCACACGTCAGCAATTCATTATTACAGCTAATTTTCACTTAACAAATCAAAAAAATAATTACTTACTTTTTCATATTTGTCTTTATTAAGTGTTTTAATTAGGGCCATGCTAGCAGATTCTTCTTTGACAAAGACTGATAGTCAAATTATTTATTTTTGCCTAAAGTTAGTATTTTCTTAATGCGTGTGCAAATGATTAAGTTACACTCTTTTTTATTCGGAGGGAGTACAATTTTTCTCTTATTTTATTATTAAATATTTGATAAAATTATAAATTTATTATTATTTTAGATAAAGATGAATTAGACACACGGATGTTGTGACAAATAAATTTTATTTTTTTGCTACTACTACTATTTAGTTTCACAGCATCAAATGCATTGATCGTACACAAACTACCCTCATTTTTCAAAAATCTAAATTTTAGTTTGTATTATTGAATTTGAATACTATTTTCTCTGTCTCAATTCATATGACACCATTTTTTTATTTGTCCAAAAAGAATGTCACATTTCTATATTTAAAAATAATTTAATTTATTGAAATAATTTACGGCCATACGCCCGGTTGAAGTGGCGAAGGCTAGTGGAAATGGGCTCATGAGGTTTCCCCGTAGGAAGGGAATGTGTGGGGCGTCCCCTTACTAAAATGGGCCGATGAGCTTTAGCCCCTGGGCGGGATCAAACAATTCTCTTTTCGAAGCCGTCCATTAACTAAAAAAGGCTAGTAGAGGAACGAAATCAAGACTATGCTACCGTAGTAAAAAAAAAATAGGTTGAGGTTACGAAGTCACTTAGTCGAACTAGAAAACTATAAAGAAAGGGGGGCTAAGATTAGGAAGTAAGGTCACTAGGCGAAAAACGATGAGTCTTTTATTTTCGGGGTTAAACTATATAGAATCAGAACAATAGTCTGATTGACTGTGGTTAGATTAGAGCCCTCTATTGTCTGTTGGAGGATGGAGGAGATTGATTGAACTTTATGTCGTACCTTACTTAGTCTTCCGCTGTCACTCGAATATTATCAAACTGACTGCAATCTTCTTCTGTCCGTAAAGATCCACCAGAGCGCCTTCTACTTCTAATAGTCCATAAACTAGATCGGAATCATTCTCAATGAGTTCATAAAAAGTGATCCTATGTTTTCACCGGGTCCGGATAAAGATTAAAGATCTTGAGCTGAAAAGAGTGCATTTCTTATCTTCACTTATCTGCAACTTGCTTGCCTTTATTTATACGTATATTTTTTCTCTCACCTTTGTCTTCGTGCCGCACGGCCATTCCTTTACTTTAATAGGGGTTGATTAAGTAAAATAGCTTGACCTGTGTAATAGTCCGACGACTCTTCTCTGGCTTGGCGCGACGTCTATTTAAAAAGCTGGAAAGATGCAAGAAGACCGAGGAGGCACTGGAGTAAAGTGATTTCAGGGCAAAGATCACGAATGGGAATCTGAATAGAAATCACTGTGTGAAATATTCACGTAGAATCTCCTCTTTCATATGCAATTATAGATTTTTTTGGATCTTATCCGCTTCAGAGGTTAATCAATAGAAAATACACATTTTTTTTGATCTTTCTCTAAAAAATGATTTATATAATACTTATTTTGAACCATATATTTTAAAAGTATTTTTTTTTTAATTTTGTGCCAATTTAAATGAGGAAACATAAATTATGATGGAGGGAGTATATTTAAATTAACGAGTAGTCTTTCTTTATACGCCTACGTTCTAATTTCTATCTTCCGTCTTTTCCTTCTGTTTTCCGACATTCAACGGGTATTTCTTTCGGGGACTCCTATAAAAACATATACTGTACACACACATCACAACTTCAGTTCTTCAGTTTCTTTCTATAATAATGGCACGCAAGTCTGAGAAATTCTTGGAGTTATATGGTATTATCTCAATTGCAACCCCAATTATTCCTTTTCCCTTTTGTGTTTCACTTATGATGTGTTCTTGAAATCAAGTACTAAGACTATTGAAACGATCTTTTATAGGCTATGATATGCTATTGGGATCAATTGCTGCATTCTATGTGTTCATGGTACCTTACACTAAGGTTGAAGAAAGTTTCAATGTTCAGGTACTACTTTCTTGGTTCCAGTCTTTTTCTCAGCCCAAAGGGTGTTCTTGAGTTCTTCTAGCTTTTTTTTTCTTTCTTTTTGATTGCTTCTTGCCTTTTCATTTATTGCTTTCTTGATTGGGTTGAGTCATGTTCTTGGGTATCTTATAAAGTAAAAACCCAATTGATTTACCAGTGATTTATATTAATTAGATGGATTGGATTACTGTTATTTCTCTTAATCACAAGATTATGTGATTTTGGAACATTTTGGTAAATTCATTGTGTATTAAAATGGTTTTAATTAGGAGGGAAAGGAACAGAAGAATGTGTGATGGAGTTGAGAAACCGAACATGGAGGATCAAGAGCTGGTTATTTTTTCACTTATACTTTGTGTAAAGAAACTATTACAACATGTTGGATGAATTTCTTGGCAACTCCATGCCAAAGGTAGTGAAAGGATTTCCTTCACTTGTATAAAAAAATAAATTAAAATGGGACTTTTCTAGTTTCAAGAGTATGCATCTCAACCTTTGACATTGTCCTTGGTACAATGTGGATAAAAGATGTAAGCACATGAGCTTGGAAAATCTGGTACATAGTTCTGTGACTTTGCTTGATGCAACCAGTATTCTTTGTAAATTGGAAGCGGCCATCTTTGTTTTTGAGAGTCAAGAACCCAAAAATAGCTGAAATCGGTTAGCACTTCAGAGTTAAGGATTTGTGGATATGTTATCTATTTGGTTGTGATGAACAGTTCCTTTATTAGGATTTTCTTTCAAATTTTCAAGCATTCTAAATGTATGATTTTGTAGCAATTCTACTTGAAGTGGGAAACCCTAATCTTTGTACTTCATGACATTACAACCTGTAGACTTCCTAAAATTGCAATCAATCCTAGCCACTGTCCGCAGCAATGCTTTTTACCAACTATAACACTTCTCTTATTTGTGGGATTCCCTTTCTCTTTTTGAACAACCTTTATGAGCAAGGAGGTTTGGTGATTTTCACATATTGCTTCTAGGTATCATATATAGTATAGTTTGAAGGCTGTCGTGTGTCCTAGAACTTCATAGTTTGGAGGCTGTATTTTATTCTTTTCTTAACTGAGCCTTGATGACCATGCTCCCCTATTTTGTTTTCCTTCTTCTTCTGAAAAGTGTTGTTCCGTCCCATGGTGTTAACATTTTTCTCCTTCTTTGATCAGGCTATGCATGATATTTTGTACCACAGGCATCAGATAGAGAGGGTTATGATTTTCTATTTTCCTATTTTCCCCTAGATTTTATCACTCACATTTCTGGTGAATTTCATGTTACTGAGTATACTCATTGAGTTTTCCCGTTCTTTGTTCTGCAATCATAGTATGATCATCTGGAGTTTTCTGGAGTTGTACCTCGCACATTTGTCGGCAAGTTTTCTACTTCGGCTAAACTTATCAAGAAATTGTAGTACTTATTTTTACCATGTGATGATTCAGCACAAATGCCCAATTTGAAATGGTTTATTAAAAAGGAAAAAAATGTCCAACTTGAATTGACAAATTACTGCAAAAGATTTTTACCTTGTTGCTTGTACATGCTCTAATGTATTGCCAGATGTTGAAGTTTGAAATCTTCTGCAATTTATATCAGTTCAGAAAGTATGACGGAAAACATTTATAACTAGATCCAGTGGTTAAGGACCTTATTTGAATATTTAATTAGTGGAAACATTCTCGAATTGTTAAAATTGGTAAGGAAACATTATCTGGCAAATGCAAGTATTGCTTTTATTTGGTTATAGATGTATTCATTAGCTGATACAGGAAAGTGTAAGGTCATTAAAATAGAAGAATACTTGTCCCCAAGGGGATGGCTTAGTGGTTGATGTATGGGAGTAACGACCTGGACTCTAGGTTCGAATCCGAGCTACAACTCTTGACGTGAGTTCATCTATCCCAATTTTGGTGGATAAGATCACCTTGGTAAACCTGCCTATCAAAAAAAAAAAGAATGATCACCTTGGTAACCTATGCTTGTAGCCTGAACACGGTGCCCAATTGATTAGTTAAGATGAACGCAAGTTGGCTCGGACACCACCAATATCCAAATTCTCTAATCAGAAAAGATAACACTTATGCAGCCTGTTGAAATCCTCCTATCAGTCACACACTTGTGCAGATATTGTGTTTTTTCTTTCTTGAAGATCTCACCCCAAAAGCCCCACTCTCCAAGGTTTAACAGTGTGTTTTACTACTTTTCTCTTCTTTGGTGACTCGAACTCTCAACCATTTGGTTATAAATGGAGTGCTTTGCTACTGAAGCAACCTCTCTTATCATTTATGCAGAATGTTCACGTCCTCTTACATAGAAGAGCAATCCTAGGGCACTGCTTCTTCTGGAAGAGGTCTGCTCTTTCTCAAGAAATTGTGATATATAACTGAATTGAGAGAGGGTTTCTCTAGTTGCAGAGCCGCACCTCCAACCATGAGACGGAATGTTTGAGTCACCAGGGGAGGAAAACAAGGAAAAAACCACTGTCGACCTGTCTAGAGGTGGGCTATTTGAGCCTCCTTCTTGAGGTGCTAGGAAGAGCAGATTCATGTTTGGTTAATTCTCTTCTCTGTATCTATAATGAAGCAGATTTGCATTTTCTTTAGCTGGTGAGATGCAAAAGTCAAGGGTCACTTTGATTTTAGTTATACTATAGGCGCCAAAAACATCTTTATTCTACATCTTCAGTGTTTCTTTCATGAACTGCATTTTCTCAAGGAAAAAGCAAGGACACTTGCAGCATGTTTTAAGTAGTAAGAGGTTGGGCACACCAAATTTATCATAGATGAAGAGAGAAATGTTACCTTATTGATTCATTTCTTATTACCTATGTTGCTCGGACTCTCCAAAAATGTTGTAGCTCCCGTGTCGAATCCTCAACAAAATGCACTACTTTTGGAGGATCCGACTTGCAGAGTCCGAGTAACATAGCTTATTACTGTTATTCTAGAATCAGCCATCTTCAGTTGTGGAATAATTATGGAGTAAATCATTCGTACAGTTAATAGAACAGTTTCTTTATGAATGGTAACAGCCTAACAGGTCAGTTAATGTCTTGGAAATCGACAAATTCTTGTCTTTTCTGGGGGTTGGGGGATAGTAGGTGGCTCCCTGATTGAGAAGAAGTGATCTGACCGTCCTCCTATCTTCTCTTTAGCCATGTTATTAATTGTCCGTTGTTGGTTGAGGGAATGAGCTATTGTGTCCTTATACAGACTTGGACAATTCTCACCCCATGAGCTAGCTTTTGGAGTTGAGTTAGGTCCAAGTCCATTTTCTTCACAAGGTATCAGTGGAAGGTTTACCCAATAATCTGCCCCCATGTTATGTTGTCCATGCACCGTATTTCCAGTCTTAAGCATGAGGGAGGGTGTTAAGCGTCCCCACATTGGTTGAGGGAATGAGCTAGCTTTTGGATTGAGTTAAATCCAAGGTATATTTTCATACACATACAACTACACATTGCCCTGTCAAGAAAAAGAACAGATGCTGGAAAGGCTCAAGGGTCAACCAATGAGGCTAAAATTTATCTATTGGAAGGAACTTATATACAAATCATAGGGTGTCTAGTTTTATATGAATGATTTATATTCCTAATATTGTCCTTGCGTCAATCATTTTAGTCAGTTAAAACATAGTCCAGTCTACAGTTCTGTTTATGCTCATCGTCTCCAACATTTAACTTCTTTTTCTGCAAATTCCATCTACATTGCAGGGGCTTTTCTTGTATCGATTTTGGCATCTCCAGTTGTTCTCTTAATGAATTTGCTACACTTGCCAAAGCTGTATAGTCTCTATGCAGGTATGGTATTGTGAGGGAACATTTGTGTGGTTCGAGATTATATTTGAAGCTTAAATCTAATTTTGGTAGTCTAAACCATGATGAGGTTTGACTCCTTCAAGCATGATCTTTACGTGGTTACTGTTGACCCACGACTGTTGCCTGAATGGCTTTTTCATCACTTAAAATTAAAAAAACATCCTTGTTTTAACTTGGCATACGTAAAAAGCAGACGAATTTTCGCATTACATCCTACAATTTTTCTATTTCATATTAGTCATCTCCAACTTATAGTCACATTGCCTTGGTTTGGATGTCAAATGTAGAATTATTGTTACAATCTTCTGCTTTACGATTAACATGTTATGAATACAAGTTAGCAAGGGTGTTGCTTTATGAAAGGAGGTTGGTGATATTAGCTGGAAAAGTGAATAAATGAACTGTAGTTAGTCGGCAAGCTCGAGCTGATGCTAAAGTAATTATATACACATTGTTAAATTCAATGGTTCCTGTGCGCTCATAGTTTGATACAAGTGGAAAATGTCAAGTTTAATGAATGACTGACTTTGTTAGAGGAGGAAAGATCTCATAACCTGAGGAATGAGATTACTAATGCTTTGTAGCTGAAACGAAAACAATGACCCAAGTTATGAGCTGGTAACTGAATGTACTAAAATCCAATAAATAGGCATGCCTATATTCATTTTCTGGCATTTGATACACACTAGACATATGACGTGAACATGTTACATCATTTGAAGTTTTAAAATGGGACAGGCTTGCACAAGTCTTGGCTAGTGTAAAATGATCTCACGTCTGCTTTTCTTTTCTTGGCTCCATCTTAACTGTGAAACACAGTAAATAATTCATTTGACTTGTTTTCAGGTGAAAGCCCATTTTATCACGTTTAAGCTGGAAAGATTCTTTCATATGAACATTGAATGGCGTTAATTCTTAGAGTGATTTCTTTCTTTAGAAAAGTAAAGAATGATTTCCTTTATTTGACCATTTACTTCTGTTTATAGCGAGCCTAAAAGCCTCTCACATGTTATTCCTTTATCTGCTGTGTCATTTTCATAGTGACTGACTTTTGAGTTTGTTTGTGTAGTACGACTGGTGTTGGGTGGTATCGTGCTGTCTACGTTGCGATTTTTCCGCATTCAGGTATCTCATTGTATACAAAGAATATAGTGACTGAGCTTTTCTTTTTATTCATCAACATTGATATGTTCTCAGATAGGTGTTGGACAATTGGACTGAAGTAATTTTGATCTCTGACGAATCTTGGATTTCTAGTAATAAGTATGAAATTTCATTAAACTGCACCAAGAAAGTGCGGGAAATATCTATAGCAAAAGAGATCTTAGCTCCCCCCTAAAACTATTGGGAACCTTCGAAGTCTGCAAAAGCGTTAGCATCGTTTGCAAAAGATAACATCTATCTGATCAAATTTAGCGATACTGCTGATATTTCTTTTTTTCCGGCTTTGTTTAATTTCATTAAGTTATTATTCCCTATGTTCTGTTTTATTTGACACTATCCCTGTTTGGGAGTCAAACAATTTTTTCTAACATTTAATATATTTCGAATTATTTAAATTTTGTGATATAGTACTTGATGTGTAGTCTCAAAGTATATAATTTTTTTTCTGAACAAGGGAATCATGCTTTAATTGAAAAAATTGAATGGGTTGATTCTCATACTCCAAACATTGCCCTTTTCTTTTGAGTTGGAAGAGTAAAAAGTGACAGCTAATGACGTGATGTTAACTGGTTGTGCAGATCAAGAAGAAGTTTGGATCTCAAGTTGAAGCATTCTTTATTATCCTGACAGCATCTCAGTTTCATTTGCTGTTCTATTGCACCCGTCCTCTTCCAAATATATTGGCATTTGCTCTAGGTCAGTATTTGTACATTCATACTTTTTTCGCTACGAAAGTGCTAACTATTTCTCCATCCAAATTGAATGTTGTCTTTCCTATTGATCAGTCCCAAAGTAATGCCCATAATTCCTGGAAAGGAAACTAGTGTACTGATGCTACTAGATAATCCAAAAAGTTGGACGAGACCTACTTTGACACTTCTTGTCATTCCCCTTCCCACAATAAGGCCTGTGCGTTCCACTATTAGTACGAAAGAATCCACAAATTTACTCAAATCTTGACAATTGTGCAAAGTAAGGCCATTAATATGCTTGGCCTCTCTGCATGAATGATTTTGGTGTTTCCAAACAACTTAAATGCACATGATAGTAAGGCTTTACTTAAAAGGTCTGATGATCTCTCCTTTGATACTGATGATGGTCTCAAGCTGGACCTGAAGATCCATTGCAACTTGCAAATGCACTAGTAAATTGCGAATGTAGTATTAGATTTCCCCCTACAATTATTTCTTGCTGAAAATAGAGAACATTCATGTTCATCAAATTACGAATGTAGCAACACCATAATCTCACAAAACCTTGGGAATGAAGAAATTTTTTGGGTAGTATTAAAATTTGCCTTACAATTATTGACGCAATGTATATCTACATGTCGAGTTGGTTAGTCGCCCATTCAGATGGAAATGTGTGGAGATGATGACAAATCCAACTACAGATATATAAAAGCCAGAGCTGGTAAGGGCATCCATCCAGTGTAAGCTTCTAGTTACTCTGAAGTGTGACATGGCAAACCGGAAACTGAAAGCCCATAGAAATGAATAGGAAGGAAGTGCATGTTAACCCCGAAAAAAGTGATCCAGAGTTGGATTTGACCTAGGATTTCAGGGACGTCCAACCAAAGATTTTGCCTATCCAGTAGTGAAATCCTGCAAATAAAGAGAAAATGACTCCCCTAAGAAGTACATTCTGGAAATTTGCAACCACATAATAAGCATCATGAACATAATAAGAATGTAATCTCATACAACGTTAACTAAAGAAAAACAATTGGAAAATGTCTTTTTCGAGGGAGTTTTTCTCCAAAAATTATTGAGATTCTAGATACCTGAGACTTCAAGTTAGAAGTCCATTCTGATGGAAAAATGTAGTGTGAAGACAATTAAACCCGTAGCTACATTAGGAGACTGCTACTTGCTAAGGAAATAGATTTGTGTTTCAGAGGAGTTAATTAATTTTCTATAAGTTGGCTTAGATTCATAATCATATACTACGATTTTAAGGTTGCATTTTGCTTTTTCTTGCACTCAGCATGTTCATTCTACCTATGAGGTTGTATTCTTTTTCTATTGTATTGTAAATTTTTATAGAAAAAAGGGATTTCATTTATACGCAAACACAGGTCAACTCACCAACATTCCTTAAAGCCACAAACCAGACAGGATAATTAGTGCCCCAGGAGACTTCCAATGGTAAGGGTACAGCAAATTAACTAAATAGTACTTGCACAGTTTATAATCCCAGGCATTGTATTACACTTGATGAAAAAAAGTTCTCTTTCTTGTTGATATCATGCCTAATGTCTGTGGTGTGTTGTACAAATGGATCATATACCACATGCTGTTGCTGTATCATCTTTTCTTCTGATTATAGCTAGCAGTTTACCTGTGCAAGGGGCTATTGATTAATGAATTCGAAAAGCTTAATATCTAGTACTTAGTCACTTCACACTCTATGCAATTTTCTTGTCTCAGTTATTTCATCTCTTAAAAGGGAAAGTTTGAGCATTGATTTCACACATTGTTTTTCTTTTTTCTAGTAAATTTGGCATATGGTTTTTGGTTTAACGGAAGTCTGTATGCTGCGTTAAATTGCATGGTAAGTTTGCCTCACCATTTAACCATGAAACATTGTTTTAGATAACACATTTAACAATGACTTTGCTAGCAGCCATGTGTTTGCAGATCTTCAAGTTCATGTTTGGAGCAAATAATTTTTCAGTATATTTTCTTTTCTTACGTAATACATGAGTTTCAAGTTTTTTGATGATTAGATATATAGTACAAAAAGCACCAAAAAGTTGTCACACAAGTGCATGAACAGCCATGTAATAAACTAGACTCTCCACATTTTCTCTGCCTGTTTTCTGCATTCTACTAGCTTCTTATGCATCATATTTTACATTGCACTCTAACCTTAGAGCTTGCAAGTGATGTAATTTTTCCACATTCAGTACTTTGTACTTTAATTATCTGTTAAATATGCATTTTCAACTATATATTTTGGGAACACAGGAGTAGGAAAAGGGAACTACGAAAAACAGTGAAGTAGCTCCTTTCACATTCTCTAAGTGGTGAACTTTGTGGCCTTTGGTGGGGAAACAAGCTTGCTGGAACCAATGAGAAAGACTATCTATTTGCTAATGCAGCTTCCTTTTGAATGATCAGAAAATTGAAAAAGTTACAATAATAAAAGAAACAGAAGATGTATTAGGCACCATTTATCGGGGCTTAAATATTTGTGGGTTATTATGTAAACAATAAGTGTATTCTATTTTCTCTTTCTGGGTCTTTTTATCCCCTTTTTAGGCTCTTGTAAACGTAGCAGCCCCCCTGCGTGTTCTGTCTAATACTAGTTTCTGTTTTACCTATAAAAATATCTTAGGCACCTGCTAGCAAAACCTGAGGAATTGGCGAAGAACGAGCAAGGCCAGGATAATTAGACACTTGATCACGCCCAACTACACCCTAAAGAGAATAAGTAGTCGCTGCAAATATAAGACTTATGAATCCGGTGTCAATCCAACAGAGAACTAGGAATTCTAAGTTAAATATTAAGTCTATTCCTAGTTTGACTTGTCCAAATGGTCGCAATGATTTAAAATGAGTAATTATTGCAAATAAGAAATCAGCCACAGAGAATGAATATATGCAGTTATGACATGAATTGTCTGTTTTCTCGTGCAGGTGTTTGCAACATTAGTCTTCAGATGCGACATACTTCTGCTCATTGCTCCCTTGGGTTTGGAGCTCTTGCTGGTAAGCTGGAGTGCTGTCTACACTTAAGAGTCATTACTTGCTCTTTTGAGTACTGTTTGCCCTTTCCCTTTGGAGCACTGCAGAAATGGTAATTTGGGTGGAGTGTTCATCACCTGAACTTAGTCTTGATAAGAAGGAATCTTACCATTTGAGCTGACTTGAGTGATGCATGATGTCATGTCTTGATTTAGATATGTGTTGTAAATTGTTCTTCTTGAATTAATTTCCACAAGATCAGGGTTCTTTCTATGAGGAGATTGTTCCACTTTAAAGGAATCTTGACTGCTTTTCTTGTCAACTTGGTCTCAATGTTTTTGCAATAACTTTTAAATATTTTGGTCTCAAATTGCTGGCAAAGCTTTCCTAATCTTTGTTAGTGGTCCCTGTTTTATTAGTCTTTTTTCTCTCCCGCATTGAGAATTTTGTATAAAGATTAATACGTCCACTTAAACCGACAATATGATTTTTGTTTCTTATCATAGAGTTGCATGCACTTGATGCATTCATGTCAGAGTCTGACTGCTTTGTCAAATTGTTTGAATGGGTGGAAGTAACAAATTCAAATGAAGTTTGGATGACCAAACAAAAGAAGTATCCAGTTCTGTGTGCTGCATAGCAAAGTGAATAAAAAGAACTATGGAATCGGTTTCGTGCCATTGTTTTGTAATTTGTGATAACCTTATGAAGTGTATGCTTACTCAGCATAATCTGCCTAATATGGATATTTATTTCTTACCTGCAGACCAAATCAGTTTCTTTCTGGAAAGCATTGACATCCTGCTTAGCTGCTGCTTTCCTCTCCATAGGTTCGTAAACTACAATATTAAAGGAATCTCAGTTATTTGGTGAAGTATGTTGTGTAATTACCAAGTTTATCTGTTATATAGTTTATCGGAAGAAAAAAGAAATTAGTTTTTTTCTTTGAATAAGGATGTCATGTTGTCTGAAAGTTTGAAACAATGTTTTTGACCATATTACAGGCCTTACTGTTCTTGTCGATTCATTCATTTGGAGACGGTGGTTGTGGCCTGAACTAGAAGTTTTCTGGTTCAACTCTGTATTGAACCGGAGTTCTGAATGGGGTGTATCCTGTATTCGTAAATGTAATTACACATTTAGTTTCTATGTAGTGTATCCTGTATTCGTAAATGTAATTACACATTTAGTTTCTATGTACTTCCAAGGTATTCTACATGGATGACTCATTGGTCATATTATCTGTCGGCACAAGTATGTGCCTTTTTCGCTTCCCACTAAAGGACTTGATATACAGCTTTGTACGCTCTGACTAAAGGTGATTTTTATTTTATTCTGATAGAATTTGATTTTATTCCTGAAAGCTTGCTCATAGACAACCTTTTTAATTTGACAGATTATGTCATTGATGTTAACGTTTGTAAAGAATGGATCGTGGGCGCAGCGGAAGCGTAGTGGGCCCATAACCCACAGGTTTCAAGATCCATTCTTTACAACGTTCAAATAGAACTGCTTTAACTAGAATTTTGTTAACAAAGGTTTCCATATCTTTTTGTGTTCCTTAATTGTGAACAGACACATCCTTTCCGCTGGTACTTCACATCAGCGCTTCCCCGTTCACTGCTTGCTGCATACCCGCTTTTTTTGGTATGTATGTTTTTCCTGCAACAATTTCTGCTTCCATGCCATTCTAAGAGGAGTCAAAATATAAAGAAGTAAACACATAAAGAAGCCAATGGTATTCAACATATAGTATATATTTATAAAAAAAAGATTCACCTACCTACAAGGTATTATTTGCCCGTGGACAAGGATGGCTTTGCTACTGGGTGGGATTTGTCAGAATGCATTATTCTATAAATCATTAAGAGATAGTCCGAGGTGTCTGAGAGAAGCAATTGAGGCCTTACTCCCCTTAAGAATACAACAATAAAGTTAGCCCCATTAAATTGCAAGAATGAGATTATTTCGAGGCAATCATAGCCTAATAGTTCCAGAAGAGAACCTTTCATTCATCCTCAGAAATATTTAGCATGTAACTGTAGCTACTATAGAAAAATGAAAATATTGCTTCATCTCACATCAACGGGCAGGTATCCATCGTGCTGTTGCATTTCTCGTGTAGTACAAAGTGTGCATACGATAAACATTTTGGAAGTAGTAATGCTACTCGCTATTCTTGGACTGAAGTATCAATTATTTCACTTGGTCCCCTTAATTCTTTTCTCGAACTTGATGTTAGTTTTTTCCAGCTTGGGGTTATACTGGACAGAAGGGTTTTCTTCTTCATCCTTCCAGTTCTCTCATTTGTTCTACTGTACTCAAAGCTTCCACACAAGGTATAATAGCTCTGTGATATAGTTGTATAGTTGATGTTAATGTTGTGGTATTTTGTTGATTTCAATAATCGTCAATGGTGCAGGAGCTCCGCTTCATAATTAGTTCCATTCCCATCTTCAACTTCGCAGCAGCTGTTGCAGCTAGCAGAGTGTATGTTGCTTCTTATGCTTAGGAAGATCCCAATTGAATTTTCCCAAACATACCTTCATATGAGTATATACATGTCTAGTTGGTTTTTATCGAGTAGTATATGGATTTTATTTGAACCATAAAGGACCGGCATTGTAAAACATTGACCAGTGGTTAGGCCTTCGGAACTTTGAACTACCTCCGTAATCTAAGCATTTCCTAATTGCATTATAAAGTGATGATTTGGGATCGCTTAAGCAATCAGTCAACCTGTATATGCCACCAATTATTTGTCATTGATGTTAGCTAGCATGTGTCATGTATTGTTTACAATAGTTAGGGAATTCTTTCTCATGGTGTTTCCGCCTTTGCCTGAGCTTTTAGTATGCTGTTCTAGCATCGGAATAAAAAAAAACAAGTTTACTAATCCCAATGAGAAGTTGTTTGGCTTTTTGAATGTCATTATATATAACAAGCCCTCAAACTTGGCCTCAGCTAACAAGTATGCCCTCCAACTTTGGGGGTGCACAAGTAGGCACCTCAACTTGTCTCCACTTTGTCAATTGAACACTCCAACTTACAAAATGATCATCTAGACACCTCCAAAATTTATGTGCCATGTCAGCATTTGTGTTTACGTGTTCAACTATATACAAGTTGAGGTGCCTACTTGTGCACACCCAAAGTAGGAGCGCATACTTGCCAGCTGAGGCCATGTTTGAGGGTCTGTTTATGTATTATGCCTTTTTGAAACAGTATTGCATGAGGTTATATCATTAGTTGTCTAGAAGTTTATATTCTGTTACATTTTCTCAACTTATGCAGGTATAATAACAGGAAAAAGAGTTTCTGGAAATTTATGTATATTGCTATGTTGGGATTAATGCTTGGGAGGTATGATGGGACTGACTTGCTCGTACTGCAAATTGAATTATTTGGGTGTATTCTGACACATTTCATACTTTTTAGTCTAGCATGCACGGCAGTATTTTTCATGGCAGCATACGAAAACTATCCTAGTGGTTATGCTCTAAAAGCTCTGCATAGGATAGGTGAGTGATCTCTCTTATGTTTTACACATTCTTTTGAGTTTGAAATGATCCATGGACTGCTTGATCCTCTTATAGTTGTTAGGCTCACACCAATAAAAAACACAAACTAATGCCTGGGTTTTCTTCTTTTTTCTTTTCATCTGCTTACCTACAGTCATGATATTAGAAAAAACAAAAGAGTGGAAGTAGGCTATTCCCCAAAAATGCCAGGTACCTTAGTGCTGGGAACGAGTAAGATTAGGATTATTATCTAGTTTATCTGCCATCGTCATGACAAATTGAACATCCTGTCAATGTGCCAGCCCCAGCCCGTTGCGCTTCCAATATCCATTTCAAGAGTCATCATAGGTCTTTTGGGCTTATACATGCAGCACCCTTTGATCGTGAATGTGAGAATGCTCAAATGAGTACCTCTATGTTGTTCATTAATAATATGGTTCGGCAACACAGAAACAAGTGCTAACAGCCTTTAAATCTGAACAAGAGGTCTGGGTCTTGTATAATTAATCTGGAGGTGCTAATTTTGTAGTTCCCAAGCAGTTATTTGGAGGTCTGTTAGTAGCAGGGTTATATATGCAACTAACCAGGGTTCTTGCAATGTGCTAAATATTTGGAAATTCACAGGTCTATTTAACTTTAGTTCGGTAACTACATTTCCTTAGGAGTAGTATCTAACTAGACTAGTTAAAAGTTGGCTATTGAGTCACTCGTGGATTAGGAGAAGATCTTAAAGCCGTAGTTTTCAGTTCTTCTGTGCAAATTCTTAGCTATAAAGCAGTAGGGTGTAAGGTAAAGCAGACAAACAAAACTTAGTGGAGCAACAACATTATCAGTTTACGTGTAGAGTAAGCAGCCTGGCACTTAAAATTATGTAAATGTTCTGTTGCATCTTAGTGGTTATGATATAATGTGGGTTTCCACATATTTTAAAGCTTTCCTTCTTTTATCTTTTCTTTTTATTCACCTTTATTAGTTATCAGTACGCTCACTTGTATATTTTTCTTGCTAACAATATCGACTTAAATCTTTGCCTAGGTGGTGTAACAAAGAATTCGGATGAACTCTCGGTTCATATTGACACTTTTTCAGCGATGAACGGAATATCCCGATTTTGTGAAGATAATCCATGGAGGTATGCGGGATCACCATTTTGATGCAATTCTCTCACTGGTCTTTTGTGGGATGAGATCCAATTTGGATAAGTCCTTTGCAGGATCTCCTTTCCCAAACTGTGTAGTGTGGCATATTGCACAATTATATCATTAGAAACCTTTGAGAAAAGACACTAAGAATTCATTTTATTACATAAAATCTACTCTAGATAGCTGTCCTGAAAGTCAAAATTTGAGTACCTGGATTTTCGAAAAGTCAAATCTTTTAAAAATGCTTCCCTAGCCTAAATCATAAGCCTTTACCCTTTTGATTAGACCTGAAAGAAAGAAATTTGGAACATTTTTACCACAGAAGTAAGAATAATAGAATTTGGGAATTGGATGATTCCTCTTTCAATGATACAACTTTTGATATGGTAATTGAGAGAATATAACTTTTTGGCTTGCTTAAGGGAAGTAAGCTATATGGGGATAGGCGCCTCAGTATTTGGTAATTTGGTAGTTGATAGGAGATGTGACATAAGTAATAAAGCTATATTGGGGTATAGCCTATTATTTATCCTTGAGGAACTATAGCTCCATCAACAAGTGCACATTGTTTCCAACTATAAGGACTCTATTGTGTTCCACCCTATTTAAGATGACTCAACTCTTGTAGCCTAGCCTAGCCATAGGCCAATTGGGATAGGATGACAAGGCAGGAACGACCTGGATGGTGCCTTATTGCTAAGAAGGTTAGCACATAGTCTCGTTTCCTTTGCAGTTATCTTTTGGTAGGATTTGTTGTTTTTCCTTTTTTTTTCCATTGTCACCCACAATTTTCTCACTGAGGTCTCTCGGGTGAGGTTATTACATGTTTTAGAGATTTGGATCACATTGCAACTTGAAAAAGAGATTTTAATGTTAAAGAGCAAGGATGAATAATAGAAGCAAGAATAAACTCGTTATCCCCTCTTAATTCTCCTTTTTTTGTGTGTGTTTTGCATCTTCTTGATAGAGTAAAATAATTTCAATATTTTTTTTCGCTTGCTTAAAGTTTTGATGGCACATGTCAACTTTTCTGCTCCTTTTCATTCCTGTTGATCACTGCCTACTTATGGATGATATAAATAGCCAATGACAAGTATCTTAGTGAGGTGTGTCAATATATTCCCACTGACGGAAAGGTTTATTTTTCTTGTATAGCGTTTTACATACTTTTTTCTTGCAATATTGTGGTTAGTCTAGTATAAATTGCCTTTTACAGATGCAAGGATTATGGTTGATTCATTGTGTCTACATTTTACGCTGCTACTGATGTGTGACTTTCAAAGTTTATGTTATTCTTTCTCTTTATTCCTTCCAGCTGCATTTTAACTTCAAGGTTGCTATTTATTTGGGTTCAGGTACTCTAAAGAAGAAAATATTTCTCTGCAAGACTTTCAGATGAGAAATTTCACATATCTCCTGAAGTGAGTTTTTTGCTTTATTTATCTTATTTTGATGGCTAATTTTTTCAATCTCTCTTTATTTTAATGAGTTGAAGTGGCATCTGAGTCTAAATAAGAACAAACATAGAGAGTAAAGTTATTTCCAAGTATACATGGTAAATTTCAGTGTCATGTGATGGAAGACACTAGCTTTCAGTGCCACCATTCCCCTGCTCCCCTTTCTAGGATCCTCATGAACCATGCATGATTTACAGAACTTAGGTAGTAGGGATTAGTTCTAAATGAAAAATAATGATCTAAGCATGACCCAAATGGATCGCTGCACTTACATTGTAAAAGAAGCACAAATATTTAGTGGTCTACATCTCAGAAAATATGGTGATTAAGCTTTTTACACCGCTTTTACCAAAAGAAAACTCTCGATAGAGGGTAACTTTGATTTACAGAACGTAATATGATGAGTTTCTTAAAACTTTTTATTTGATCTTGTTAAGGAGTTGGTTATCTCCTTGTTAAGGATGATGTTTTTGTTTCTTCTTTTGTTCCATGGGAATTGCTGATGTCTGTAATAGAGAGGCATTGCTTGTGTGATATTGTGTTTTTCCTTCCTCGGACGAGACTGCTAAAAGAACTATCAAACAAACAAATTTGCATCTGAATTCGTGTCTCTTCTATAATGCATAGATGCTTTACGGGGCATGGATCCCTGAAGTGTAAAGAGGCTAGCTATGGAAGTGAAGTCTAGTCATTGACGACTTCCTGCATATTTGTGGAACCAATATAGTTGGTGTTACTGATGAATTCTAGGTCAGACAGTCTAGTATCAATTATGAATTATAATTTTTTACTTCTTGGTTTCATTGGTAGATCGAATTCTTGCTTCCCAATCATATAAGCTACTGTGATTGTCTTGACCATATTTAGTTTGGGAATTTCAGAATACATGGAGCTATGTTGCCTGTACATGCACAAATGAATCGTCTACTTAACCATTTTTCTGAGGAAACGAAATCTTTTTGAGATGAAAATACACGCGATGATGTGCTCACTAGAGCAAATCTTTGAATGGTCAGATTTGGTTTGGTCTAAATATCAACCCTGCCCAAGGTTGAGTGCTGATAGATTTAAATGATACAAGAAAACACATTTTAAATGGAATACTATCACACACATGCACCACCTGATATTACATCAAGTACAAAAAGGTAGTGTTGAGATCTTACTTATGCCTAGGGTAAAAAGACCTTAAGGTTTTAGTGCAATGTTAGTGTTCGTTACAAGAACATAGGCTTACATTGTTCCTGACTAAGTAAATTCACGCTTCAGATATTTTGACAACAATTATCAAGAAAATATCTAACATACATACCTTCGACCAGTGGAAGACTTTGAAAACATGACAGTCTTACCAGAAAAGAATCGGCTATTGAGTAGGCACTCGTAGATAGGTTGTCTTTGCTCTGTCCCCAAGTCATGTCCTAAGAGAATGATATACTGACCTATTCATAGCCTTAGCAGTAGCTTCATCGACTACCAAAAGACCGGAGCAGGATCCGAAGCGGTGTCTATTTCATCATACCAGTTTCATTTCAGAGCAGTAGAAGGCCCATTGGTCACGCACCTTCGACCTGTGGAAGACTTTGAAAACATGACAGTAGGGATTCAAAGGCTTGTTTTTTTTCCTAGGCCAGTTGTTGAATCAGATGGTAGCTGTAACATGTGCCTTGACTTCTCTTTCTTCCTCTTCATTTATAAAGGCTTAGGTTTTGAACACAACCAATCCCCATCCTTTGCTGCTAACCCCCATCCTTTATTGATAGTATTTTAATTAATGAGGATCTTATTTATAGTACGTCAGCCTTATCTCTGCCAATTCTGCTGTTACAGTGAGAATCTTTACATCGAAGGATTCAAATGTCTGATGAGTGTGGATGGTTTTTCTCGGGTTCGTGTACGAACTGGTTTTCCTTCGATATCACTGGTAAGGATTTCCCAGACAATGCCAAATGATAGCCGCAGGATTCTCCGAAGCATCCTTGTTTACTTTAACCTGTTTACATCACGCAGGCAAAGGAACCGAAGGTGTTTATTCAGGGAAACATAAGAAACACGGACATCATGAATAGAAGCTGGCCAGGATGCTCGGTTATTCCCTGAACTCATCCAGTAGTGTGGCGGTAAACTATACCGAGGCACAATTTCTAGTTTTATCACGACTCATTTTTCGCGAAAGTTGAAAGGGAAAGATGTTAGGATCAGACGTAAGCCGTGCTCGTGATGTAGTGAAGCTGGAAATTTTAGCTGGTTGCTGACATCAGATCCTCTTTGCAGAAAGATGTGTCTTCTTCTAGGTGGTCTGAACAGAAAGTTTGACATGTTCGCTTCAATATTTCTATTTGAGGAAAACTTGTCTTCATTCTGATGCTGTGGCAATTTTTTTATGGTTTCTGCATCTTCACGCATGTAATATGTTCAGTGTCTCTTTGTGAGAAACTCAAATTTTCTTTTGCCTATTTTTCAATGGAATCCAACACGAATTATATGGAATTATCTTTCATTTGGCAACTTTCAAACGCTTTGAACATTCTTGTCACATTCTGCCAATTTGTGTCACTTTTGTGGTATTACCATATCTATATGTAGACTGTGAAGAGTTTAGGCCCAATATTCATTCTTTACATGGTATCAGAGCCAGACCTATTTCAATTCTTTGTTCACCGATGTTGGGCCCCCAAATTATATTATTCACGCTCCAATTAACAAGGTCTGGGCGTGTGGGGAGTGTTAAGAGTCCCACATCGGATATGGAATGAGAACATGAACTCCTTATATGGCTTGAACAATCCTCCTTGGGCTTAACTCAATCCCAAAAGCTAGCTTAAAGGGAGGAGGATTGTTCAAGACATATAAGGAGTTTATGTTCTCATTCCATATCTGATGTGGGACAACTCAACACCCCGCCTCACGCCCAAGACTGGACATCTGGAGCGTGGACAATATAAGAGGGGGCCAACATCGGAAATAATGAATTGGGACGGGTCTGACTCTGATACCATGTAAATAATGGATCTTGGGCCTAATTCAATCCCAAAAGCTAACTTAAAGGGAAATGATTAATTGAGACGGGTCTGGCTCTGATACCATGTAAATAATGTATTTTGGAACTAACTCAACCCCAAAAGCTAGCTTAAAGGGAGGAGTATTGTCCAAGTCATATAAGGAGACCAAGGACCACTTATCGGAAATGGAATGGGAACATGAACTCTTTATATGGACTTGGACAATACTCACCCTACAAGCTAGCTTTTGGGGTTGAGTTAGACCCAAGATTCATTCTATACATGGTATCAGACTCATTCCAATTTTTTGTTCACCGATGTTGGGCCCTCAAATTATATTATTCACGCTCCAGTTAACAAGGTTTGAGCGTGCGGGGAGTGTGAAGAGTCCACATCGGATATGGAATAATCACATGGACAATCCTCACCATACAAGCTAGCTTTTGAGATTGAGTTAGGTCCAAGATCCATTCTTTACATAGAAATCGAAATTTTGTGTAACTCTACACAAGACGAGTTCTCTTCTTGACTGAACCCCTTGGACTATAATTTGTATTATATTCTCTTCAACAAACATACAACTCTTGACACATACATTAAAAGGACAAAAAATCAATTATTATGTGGCAGCAAATACTCCCCCATATGGCACACAAAAAAGTTCACAAACTCAACATCAAACTAGCCTAATTTTACACAGTAGAGACCAGGGGTTCATATTCTTGATTATTTTCTTCATTCAAAGAACTATCCGCTACTATCATCAGAACTGCATGAGCCATAATGATTGGTACAGTTGCAGCCAAAGTGATAAAAAGATGAATTCCAGCATGAGTAAAAATAAGAGCAAGTGCTGTGCCAATGGCTAGAAGTGGCAGAATAACAGGCCTAGTATCGAACACGATAAGCCAACGAAACAGGACAGAATTGGCCACTGCACGAAGCAATAGCAAATACAAGATTGCCACTTCCTTAAAGGCAACTAAATAGACTAATGAAACCTTACGTTGAGGTATAAGCGCGATGAAAAGGACTATAAACACGAATTCAGCATAATATAGCCCGAATTTGCCTAGGTTTTTTATTATTCGCACTGCTGCTGCTTCATCGGTGGCAGGGATGTTAAATGGACATGTAATTTGGAAGGAAAATGGTTTTTTTTTTCCAAGATTTGGGCTTTGTTTTGATTCATCAGGCTGAGTTTGGGAAAGAGGATTTGCAGAAGTGGCTGGTGACCTTTGCACTGCTGCACCATAACTTGCCATTTTGAGTATGGAGAAACTAAGGGTTTTATTGATTAAATAACGTAGAAATGAGTCACTGTCAGAGTCAATACTATGAATTTTCTTCTCTTTGATTTTAAGCATAGACTTTGAAAAACAGTAAACATGGACTTGGTAATAAATCATGACTTTTGCCCCATTGGTACGCACTACTGAGCAAGTTCCAGGCTCCTTCATCAATTATGCTAGGTCATAACTTTAACGAGTGCACAGATGAAGTTCTACTATTCAACAAAGCGAAAGGAGGATGCGCTAATTCGATTTAATCTCTTGCAAGGCCATTCAATAAAACCATCGGTTAGTAGGTGACACACTCTGTTTCTTCTGGGTGAAATTGAAGGACTCCACGTATCCAAAAATTTTGGGAACAAGAGTCCAATTACTCTGATTACCCTTAGGTTTGAAGACTGCTAGAAAATTCATTTAGAAGACAAAGAGCAACACTATCCAAAAAAAAAACATATAGACATAATATTTTTTTTTTAACAAAATATACTTAACTGCCCAGTGAAAGTAAGATGATAGTGTAGACATCGAAATTTCGCATTGATAAACATTGGGGATGCAATTCTATTTATTCCCTTAATTCTTCTCTCCGAATTTCTCCATGATTTGAGGGCCGTTAGTAGCGTGTTTCTCGAACTAAAATGATATAGGCTTCCTCTTGAAGTATTTGATTATCAAGAAGAGTCCAACCATATCTTGATCTCTTTGTGATTATTCCATGAGTTTATGAAACTTTCGAGATGTCTTTTCAAGAAAATATGTATCTCTTTATATAGGCGTGAGCAAGGATTTAGGGTAGAGTAACCTCCAGGAAACCTTAATAGACCTTAGAGTTTGAACTCGTCTTGTGTAGAGTTCCACAAAATTTCGATGTCCATGTAAAGAATGGATCTTGAACCTAACTCAACTCCAAAAGCTAGTTTGTATGGTGAGGATTGTCCATTTGATCATTTGACCTTGTTAACTGGAGCGTGGATAATATAATTTGGGGGCTCAACATCGGTGAACAAAGAATTGGAATAGGTCGATACCATGTGTAGAATGGATCTTGGGTCTAACTCAACCTCAAGGGTCTGATACCATGTGTAAAATGGATCTTGGGTATAACTCAACCCCAAAAGCTAGCTTGTAGGGTGAGTATTGTCCAAGTTCATATAAGGAGTCCATGTTCTCATTCCATTTCCGATAAGTGGTCTTTGGTCTCCTTATATGACTTGGACAATACTCCTCCCTTTAAGCTAACTTTTGAGATTGAGTTAGACCCAAGATACATTATTTACATGTATCAGAGTCAGACCCATCTCAATTCATTATTTCCCTTTAAGCTACCTTTTGGGATTGAGTTAGACCCATGATCCATTATTTACATGGTATCAGAGTCAGACCCGTCCCAATTCATTATTTCCGATGTTGGGCCCCCTCTTATATTGTCCACGCTCCAGATGTCCAGTCTTGGGCGTGAGGCGGGGTGTTGAGTTGTCCCACATCGGATATGGAGTGAGAACATGAACTCCTTATATGGCTTGAACAATCCTCCTTCCTTAGCTTTTGGGGTTGAATTAGGCCCAAACTAGCTTAAAGGGAGGAGGATTGTTCAAGTCATATAAGGAGTTCATGTTCTCATTCCATAGCCGATGTGAGACTCTTAACACTCCCAGACCTTGTTAACTGGAGCGTGAATAATATAAGGAGCGTGAATAATATAAGGAGCGTGAATAATATAATTTGGGGGCCCAACATCGGTGAACAAAGAATTAGAATGGGCCTGACTCTGATAACATATAAAGAATGGATATTGGGCCTAAACTCTTCACAGTCTACATATAGATATAGTAATACCACAAAAGTGACACAGTGGCAGAATGTGACTAGAATGTTCAAAGCGTTTGAAAGTTGCCAAATGAAAGATAATTCCATATAATTCGTGTTGGATTCCACTGAAAAACAGGCAAAAGAAAATTTGAGTTTCTCACAAAGAGACACTGAACATATTACATGCGTGAAGATGAAGAAACCATAAAAAATTGCCACAGCATCAGAATGAAGACAAGTTTTCCTCAAATAGAAATATTGAAGCGAACATGTCAAGCTTTCTGTTCAAACCACCTAGAAGAAGACACATCTTTCTGCAAAGAGGATCTGATGTCAGCAACCAGCTAAAATTTCCAGCTTCACTACATCACGAGCACGGCTTTCCAGCTTCACTACATCACGAGCACGGCTTACGTCTGATCCTAACATCTTTCCCCTTCAACTTTCGCGAAAAATGAGTCGTGATAAGACTAGAAATTGTGCCTCGGTATAGTTTACCGCCACACTACTGGATGCTTTCAGGGAATAACCGAGCATCCTGGCCAGCTTCTATTCATGATGTCCGTGTTTCTTATGTTTCCCTGAATAAACACCTTCGGTTCCTTTGCCTGCGTGATGTAAACAGGTTAAAGTAAACAAGGATGCTTCGGAGAATCCTGCGGCCATTGTCTGGGAAATCCTTACCAGTGATATCAAAGGAAAACCAGTTCGTACACGAACCCGAGAAAAACCATCCACACTCATCAGACATTTGAATCCTTCGATGTAAAGATTCTCACTGTAACAGCAGAATTGGCAGAGATAAGGCTGACGTACTATAAATAAGATCCTCATTAATTAAAATACTATCAATAAAGGATGGGGATTATCAGCAAAGGATGGGGATTGGTTGTGTTCAAAACCTAAGCCTTTATAAATGAAGAGGAAGAAAGAGAAGTCAAGGCACATGTTACAGCTACCATCTGATTCAGCAACTGGCCTAGGAAAAAAACAAGCCTTTGAATCCCTACTGTCATGTTTTCAAAGTCTTCCACTGGTCGAAGGTGCGTGACCAATGGGCCTTCTACTGCTCTGAAATGAAACTGGTATGATGAAATAGACACCGCTTTGGATCCTGCTCCGGCCTTTTGGTAGTCGATCAAGCTACTGCTAAGGCTATGAATAGGTCAGTATATCATTCTCTTAGGACATGACTTAGGGACAGAGCAAAGACAACCTATCTACGAGTGCCTACTCAATAGCCGATTCTTTTATGGTAAGACTGTCATGTTTTCAAAGTCTTCCACTGGTCGAAGGTATGTATGTTAGATATTTTCTTGATAATTGTTATCAAAATATCTGAAGCGTGAATTTACTTAGTCAGGAACAATGTAAGCCTATGTTCTTGTAACGAACACTAACAATGCACTAAAACCTTAAGGTCTTTTTACCCCAGGCATAAGTAAGATCTCAACACTACCTTTTTGTACTTGATGTAATATCAGGTGGTCCATGTGTGTGATAGTATTCCATTTAAAATGTGTTTTCACGAGTATATTATGTAAAATTCATAGAATATTACTAGGCGCAATGATCTATAGAATAACACCTTTACTGTTTAGACTAATACATATTGTTTCATGTTCCTTAGTGTTTATACATATTTGGATGGCAACTCTGTATAAGCATCAGAAGGTATTTTAACTCATGTCAAACATTTTGTAATGAACTGCATCACTACGTTAGGGTTCAACCTTAAAATTGACACCATATTTTGTCTTTAAATTGTCTTCCTACTAGAACGAGATAGCATATCTCTATTTATACAAAATGAACAGAAGACATAGACCAATACACGTTTAAGGATCTAAAACTTTTCAAGTATATACTACCAAATTCAAACATAATTGGAAGGCTTAGCAAAAAAGTGTCTTGCCATCAAAGTAAAAAGGCCGAACAAGATCCACGAACACTCTTATAGAGCTTCTTCTTTTGTCCACCTTGAGCAAAGCCATTGTTAAGTAATTCAGTATGTGACACTACTAAAAAAAATGAAATTTCCTACCTAAAAAACCGACCTCTTATGGGCAAATACCTACCTCAAAACCAACCTCAAGCGTAGGTTGGCTATGAGTGGGTCAGAAAAATTATCGACCTCATGAGATTGATAAATTTTATAAACGGGCTAAATATTTATTAAATTACCGATCTCATGAGGTCGGTAATTTCTAAATTAAAAAAAAATGTTAGATGAACCGACCTCATGAATAGTTCCAGATATTCATGAGGTCGGTAATTTTTTAGAAATTTAAAAATTCCGACCTCATGAGGTCGGTAATTTTGATATTTTTCCAAATTTCCAACCTAACGATGTCGGTAAAATAAAAATATAAATTCATTATTTAGTAGATTCCGACCTCATGAGGTCGATACTTTTCCAAAAAATAAAAATTCCGACCTCATGAGGTCGTTAATTTTGATATTTTGGAAAAATTTCTGACCTCATGAGGTCGGTTCATCTAATTGTTTTTAGTTTAGAAATTATCGACCAATAAAATACCATTGTAATTAATTTACCTACTTCATGAGGTTGATAATTTATTTATTTAAGAAAATACTAATTAAATTACCGAGCTCATGAGGTCATTTTTTTCCGACCTCATGAGGTCGGTAATGTTTTCGACCCACTCGTAGCCGACCTACACCTGAGGTCGGTTTTTTAAGTAGAAAATTCTAATATTTTTAGTAGTGATTGATATTTGGTGCTGACTCATTATTTACTTGTTGCTTAGGGGAGGAATTGAGTCCCAACATAAAAAGGTTTTCTATCCAATATTGTAGTTATCTCCTACACTAAATTGCTTCATGAAAAAAAAAACATTGAACTTTAAACGGAGAAAATAATTAATCAACATTTTGAAAATATTTTTGTTTCTCAATATTTTGCTTTAGAAAGGAAAAAAACGGTGATTAGCTAAACTTTTGAGGTAGCATAAACAAGTTTTTTAATATTTGAATAGCTTACTGTTTAAGATCATTTGAGTGAACTTTGATAAATTTAATATTTAGCAACTAAAAATATTTTAATAAATTTATCAATTATTATGCAATATGATATAGTTAAATTAAACAACGAAACTATTATTATCACAATGATTGATCAATCTATCCAAATATTATATCATAAATAAAGAATACTATAATATAATACATTATGAAACGATTTGTCACGACTGTCCAAATAAGCTGTAACATTGACAAGTTGGTAATAAATTCGTCGGTGAAGAAGTGTTTAAAGAAATATGTTCCCTGTCTTTTCATTGATTATTTTATACAATATATAGTGTTACATGATTATTTACATAGCTATAAACTAGGTAATTAATCTTCCTAATTACAATCGGAATATAAACTAACCAAATATAAAAGATATACAATGATACTAGAATATTCTTGTAATATTCTATCACATCCCCCGCAGTTAAAACAGGAGGTTCTCATACGTTGAGACTTGCTCAGAAATCATCAAAGTGTATGCGCGAAATTCCTTTAGTAAATATGTCAACAATCTGATAGCGGAAAGGAATATGAAGGACACGAACTTGTCCACGATCAACTTTTTTACGTACAAAGTGGATATCCATTTCAATGTGTTTAGTGCGCTGATGTTGAACGGGATTGCCGGAAAGATATATTGCACTTACATTATCGCAGTAGACCAATGTAGCCTTGCAGATTGGGAAGTGAAGTTCCAGCATAAGGTTGCGTATCTAACAAGACTCCGAAACAACCATTCGCTACTCCTCTGTACTCGGCTTCGGTACTGGATCATGACAGAGTAGGTTGTCTTTTAGAAGACCAAGAAAGAAAGTTATCTCCGAGGAATACACAGTAACTTGACGTGGATCGACGAGTGTCCGGACATCCACCCCATTCAACATCAGAATAAGAGGTGAGACCAGAGAGTGAGGACTTGTACATGTGTAGGCCGAAGTAATTAGTATCGTGGACATATCGCAAATTATGTTTGAGTGCATTCATATGTTCATCCGTCGAGCTGTGCATATGTATTGTTGCTCGACATAAGATATATATGGTCTCGTAAAAGTGAGATATTGCAATGCTCCTACTAAACTACGATAGTGAGTCGGGTCGGCATACAGAGAACCCGAAGAGGCACTGAGTTTGAAATTAGTGTCCACCGGTGTGTGGGCCGATTTGCAAGACGTCATAGATGTTCGGTCAAAAATCTCCTCAGCGTACTTCTTTTGACAAAGAAATAAGTCACATGCATGTCTCGTAACATCAATGCCCCAAAAATAGCTTAGAGGGTCCAAATTCTTCATAGCAAACTCAGAGGCAAGGAGTGACATAATGGATCGGCGAAGTGCATTAGAAGATGTAGTTAGTATGATATCATCAATATGTAATAGGATGTATGCCATGTCATTACCCTTGCTATAGATGAAAAGTGAATGATCAGATTTGCTATGTGAAAAACTGATAGAGGATATAAAATCAGCAAACCGTTGGTACCATGCACGAGGAGCATGTTTCAGTCCATATAGTGATTTCTTCAAATGACACACATAATCTGGATGAACCGGATTCATGAATCCCATAGGTTGATGCATATAAATGGTTTCATGAATGTCCACATGCAAAAAGACATTTTTGACATTAAGCTGATGAATATGCCATGATTTTGATAAAGCAATGTTGAGAACGGTTCGAATAGTTGCCGGATTAACCACCGGGCTGAAAGTTTCATCACAATCCACTCCCACCTATTGAGACCTGACATCACCTACAAGACGGGCCTTGTGCTTATCAAAAGAGCCATCAGATTTCCTTTTATGATGAAAAATCCACATAGAATGAATAACATTAGCATCAGGAGGACGGGGTACTAGATCACACATCTTATTTTCTATAAGAGCATTATATTCGTCAATCATGATAGTTTTCCAATTAGGATCGGACAAGGAATTTTTCAAATTGCGAGGAAGAGGTGAAGGGGCAACCGAATTCGATAAATTAAATTCCCGTTTGGGTTTGGAAATATTTTGCATAACACAGGTTTCCATTGTCCGTATGGGTGCCGTGGGGGTGGACTGGTTCGGGAAGGTGAGGCTGAGATGAGGCAGCGGGATTGGGAATAGTACTGACATTGGAAAAGTAGGGCCGAGATGAGGCAGCGGGATCGAAAAGAGGGGGCGGGGGCACTGGCCGAGAGACGGTAGCGGTGTCAGAAAGTCGAGAGTGGTTGTTCTGAGGTTCCCATTGTGGGGCTTGGTGGTCTACCCGACTTGGGACGATGGGAATTGGGTCGGGAGTCGGTGACGGTAGCAACTGATTTTGCAAGTGATGAATTAGAAGGGGATTGAGTCCGTCATTTAAAAAGTCATAGAAATTCGGAGGTGGAGAATAGAGTTTGGCAAAGGGGAATTGGGACTCATCAAATATGACATGCCTAGAAATGATTATTTTTCGGCTGGACAAGTCGTAACAATTGCAACCTCGATGATTATGGGGGTAACCAAGAAAGACACACGAGGTGGACCGATGTTACAGCTTGTTGATTTGAGTGGAGAGGTGGAGGGGGTATCATAGACATCCGAAAGTTCGTAAATGCTTATAGGAAGGATCCCGAAGATAGAAAACTTGAGTGAGAGACTTATGTTTGAGAGACTTGTTTGGGAGAATGTTCAAGAGATAGGTTACCATTGATAGAGCGTAATGCCAAAAATAGACGGATAGAGGCATGAGCAAGTAGGGCACGAACTAAGTTGTTTATGGTTCTAATCTTTCGTTCAGTTTTGCCATTTTGTGAAGAGGTATGGGGATAGGAAAACAAAAAACAAGGTCGTGTTTGACGCAGAAAAGTTTAAATTATTTATTATCGAATTCCTCCCATTATCACATTGAAAACATTTGATATTTTTTTCAAATTGTGTCTTAATGAAGGCACTAAAGGAAGAAAAAATATAATAGGCTTGAGACTTATTACCAATGGAAAAAGTCCACAGAAAGTTGGAATAATCATCCAAAAATCATTATATAATATCGATGCCCGACCGTGCTTAAATTATGAGAAGTACATAAATCACTGTGTATGATATCAAATGGCATTAAAGTACAAGTGGATGAAGAATAAAATGAAAACTTCACATGTTTCGCAAAAATACAAGATAACAAAGAGGAGGATAAGAGACATGTTTGTAACCAATAAATTTATTTTTCTAAGGGAGCGTAAAACATAATCTCCCGAATGTCCTAATCTATTATGCCATAAATTAGACGAAATTGCTGCAAAAGTTGATGGAGAGGAGGCTGGATGGCCGATGGTGGTGGTGATAGGATAGAATAGAGGTTCCCGGTGCTATCATATCTCATTATTCACATCCCTGTTTGAAGGTCCATCACAGAAAAAACAAAAGTATCAAATTCAAGGGAAACATTATTGTCGGTTATGAAACAACACACATAGATTAGATTTTTGATAAGTTTTGGGGCATGAAGGACATTTTTTAAAGATAATGGTGGGTGTGGTGGGGAGATGGATGATTATCCATAACCTTGATGAGAATGTCTTGTCCACTAAAAATAATAATATTACGATTTAAATTGCTCATATCGAATTAGCGTTTCTTCCTTTCGCTTTGTTGAATAGTAGAACTTCATCTGTGCACTCGTTAAAGTTATGACCTAGCATAATTGGTGAAGGAGCCTGGAACTTGCTCAGTAGTGCGTACCAATGGGGCAAAAGTCATGATTTATTACCAAGTCCATGTTTACTGTTTTTCAAAGTCTATGCTTAAAATCAAAGAGAAGAAAATTCATAGTATTGACTCTGACAGTGACTCATTTCTACGTTATTTAATCAATAAAACCCTTAGTTTCTCCATACTCTCACTCACACATTCATCTCACAAAATGGCAAGTTATGGTGCAGCAGTGCAAAGGTCACCAGCCACTTCTGCAAATCCTCCTTCCCAAACTCAGCCTGATGAATCAAAACAAAGCCCAAATCTTGGAAAAAAAAAACCATTTTCCTTCCAAATTACATGTCCATTTAACATCCCTGCCACCGATGAAGCAGAAGCAGTGCGAATAATAAAAAACCTAGGCAAATTCGGGCTATATTATGCTGAATTCGTGTTTATAGTCCTTTTCATCGCGCTTATACCTCAACGTAAGGTTTCATTAGTCTATTTAGTTGCCTTTAAGGAAGTGGCAATCTTGTATTTGCTATTGCTTCGTGCAGTGGCCAATTCTGTCCTGTTTCGTTGGCTTATCGTGTTCGATACTAGGCCTGTTATTCTGCCACTTCTAGCCATTGGCACAGCACTTGCTCTTATTTTTACTGATGCTGGAATTCATCTTTTAATCACTTTGGCTGCAACTGTACCAATCATTATGGCTCATGCAGTTCTAGCAGATAGTTCTTTGAATGAGGAAAATAATCAAGAATATGAACCCCTGGTCTCTACTGTGTAAAATTAGGCTAGTTTGATGTTGAGTTTGTGAACTTTTTTGTGTGCCATATGAGGGAGTATTTGCTGCCACATAATAATTGATTTTTTGTCCTTTTAATGTATGTGTCAAGAGTTGTATGTTTGTTGAAGAGAATATAATACAAATTATAGTCCAAGGGGTTCAGTCAAGTGGTGAATGTTCAAAAGATAATACTATGCCTTTTTGTATAATTATGTGCCAAAAGTTGTACTGTGTTGTAGTAATTAGTATTTGCTTTCTTTCAACACGGTTTTGTTGTGTAATTATCATCTTTGCTTGACGAATGGTTGTGGTTCTGGGTCTAGCTTGGACTTGGTCAGTCCTCTTCTTGTTCTTTGTCTCATTTATACCTCAAATGTGTAATTTTTTTTAGATGGACTAAAAAGTAAAGTATAATTTAACATGTATATAGATACATAATATATATGAAATATGAAAACATGTATAATTTCATGGAATTGAGTAATAATGATTCATGACTTGTATTTAATAACCCATGGAATTCAAACATGTGTTCATGGATTACAGACAGGTTCATGACGATCATAATGACATATGATGAGTACAATTAACGAAAACATGCTATAAGCAGGATATATAGTTGTACATCTATATAGGGTCATCATGAATTAGAGTGAAATCTTAAGTCTGGGGAAATTCGTGTTTCATAGATTAAAAGTGATGTGTGGAAGAACAATGATGTTCCAACATGTGGATAGAAACTCTACATACCTTAATCGCTCTAAAATTTGAAGAAAAGGACTGAACTTTTGAAGAGAACACCCAAAACTCTGAACTTGAAATCTTGAGAAGGGTTTTCTTGAAAACCCTAAGATTATAGCGTGAAATCTTATTAAGAATTGATGTATAAGTGTTAGAATTACTTAAAAATACATGGGAGATACTTACGATGTGGGAGGATGAGGAGAGGAGAGAAAAGTCATGCTAGGGCTTTGAAAAACTTAAATATGGAATAAAATTCAAAAAAACGCGACTTTAAATGAGTTTCGGGAGCATCCGTATCGCGGATGGCCTTATGCAGCCACGGATGCTACCGCACATTGAAACAAAAGGTTGGGAACTTTGGGACATAAATAAGGCCCGAAATTCAGTGAGAAATGCGTCGCATATCGCATCTGCGACTCTGCCAGACTGCTCTATGATCCTTCAGTAAAATAGTCATAACTTTTTGTAAAGATGTCCATTTGACTTCCACAATATATCTTTGGAAAGGTATTGCAAAGAGCTATAAATTTCACGCTTTATGTTTTCTCAAGTTCCTTATAGACTTTCCTGTATACCTTCTTAAATGAGACCCGATGCAAACTCACTTGAAAAAATGCTCCGTAGAGTAGCTTCCTACTCTACTTTGCCCAAAGACTCTTATTATGACTTGATTAGTTTTTAAAACACTTCCTATACTACTCATCTTGGTTACATTATGTTCCCTATCACACGGGTCAAGCCTTAGCCTGAAGGTACGAGGTGTTACAATAGTAAGGTCAAGGAAAAGAAGGTATGTTTTGAAGGATCCGGATGCTCTTATTATTGTTTCCTCTCATTCAAACAGCTCAAGATCCTATTTTATCACTAATTGTTTCACTTTTTGTTGATCATGATCTTTCGGTTTTCCCTGGGAGATGACGTCTTGGTTTATTTTTGTTTAGGAATAACAGTTTACTATTTAATGGGGGAAAGTACTGAGGAGTAGGTAGTTTCCGGATAGTGTCGACTTTTCTTTTCCACTGTTTTTCTTTGTTTAACCTAATTTTTAGTTTTCCTACTGCATTCAAATATTTGACTCCTCTTTTTGTTTCATAGATGAGTCTTAAGAGAGAATTATTTGTGGGAAGGTTAAACGAAATATTCTTTAGGGGTTAGTGCTTTAGTTCTAAATATATTACTTCCTCCATTTCATTTTATATGGCGATGTTTGACTATAGAACTTGTGATTGTAAACATACTGTGACATTTTCTTGTCTATAAGAACATTATATTAAGGGTAAATGCCATAGAAAGTTGTCATGACCCTAAGGCGAGCTTTGGTCTTTGCGGATGGCCTTCCGAAGTTTTATGTCCATTTACAATTTATATGAAGTACCAGAAATTATAAAGTAAGTTGTTTAATGGTAAAGAGGCTACTTAAAGTTGCTATCCATTAAGTGACTTCTAAATTGTGTACTTCTAAAAATGAAGTTGCTCAAGTAAGATCACCCTATTATTTTGATAATCCCTTCTGAAGCAGCTATTGTTGCCGAATCATGGACCAGAAAATTGTATCATTAGGAGGAAAAACTACAAACTACCACTGCTATTTGAATTGGTCGAATTTATGTATTCTGAGTTTTTTCAAGAATGAGGTACTTCTACCGTAGAATCTTTTGGCAATGTCGTTAGCTATATTATTATAGCTTGGGAACAATGCAATGATGCAGAGGTCAAATTCTTCTAGAACCTGATTCTATATACAAGGCTGTTGGTTTACAAAAAGTTTATCTTTGTCTCCGCTTACTGGTTTAGTGTGTATTCTTTTTCTTAGACACGTTTCGTGGTCTCCTCATAGCAAGCACTCTCAGCACAAGCATTCTCATTACCTTAATAGTGAAAGCATATGGTATCTTGTTGGGTGTTCTTAAATTTCTCCTCTTGATATTTTTCAAACATAACCATCAATCAGCATATCTATGAACATATATTTGAAAGACTCTAGTAAATGTACTTTAGAATTATAATGTAATGGCAGGGGAAAGAGGTCAAAGTCTCATGTTTGCAAGAAAAGATGAGCAAAGGAGTAGTTGAAGGCAAGACAAAGTAACGAAGGTGAATAACCGAACACTTCTATTGTACATGTCGTTTAATTGGAGTGGATACACCAGTATGTTTTACCTTTTTAGAATCCTCTATTTTACTGACTTTGACAGGTAAGTATGACAATGCATATGTGTAGTTGAGCTATTAAAATCTTCTATTACATATTTGTGCTGTCATGAGTAAAATATGTGATACCCTCGTGAGTATTATGAGTCGTTCATGGTGCCTATATAATTATTTTGTACTGGAATCAATTAGAATTGATTTTTTCTGGAATAATCAGTTCAATTATAGTGATAACTGCTAACAGATTTAGGGACATCTAAGTCATTTTAACAAACAAATAGTGTTTATCACTCAACAATTTTATTTTAAACTTTAGAATATGTATCCAAACGCATAACTATGGGTGGACATGGTACGGTATGGTACGATATTGGAAACTTCGGTACGGTAATATCGGTTTTCGGTTTTTAAAAATACTATACCATTATCATACCAAATTGATTCGGTATTTTTAAGTTCGAATTCGATATTTTGCGGTATGGTAAATCGATACCATAGTTTGTTCGACTTAGACTTACATATGCTCATATAATAGAGAATTACGATTTTGGCTATTCAAGAAATGTCTCTATTATACCGTACTAACATATTACACATGTAAATATATTCAAAATAAAGCACAAGTAATCCTCTTCATAAATCAATTACATAAAAAGGGTATTTCTTTTTTTTTTTGTTGGGTAAAAGGATGCATTGAAATTAAAATAAAGTAGGAAATTAAGAGTCTGGTACAGGATGAGGGTAAATCAAAGTGTTCATCCCCTAAATTGTCTTTGCGGAAATTAAACAAAACAAAGTAGGTGGTTCATTCCAATAACAACTATTAGCCACATGGTCATGTGGTAGTGTGAGGTATTTCAATCAAGATAGATTAGTTAAAATTTCAATGTGCAACAATTAATATTTTACTAACACTTGTTTATATATTTGTTAGTATTATAATACTAATATATATAAATTATATATGTAACTATATATTTTGGTATGGTATTCGGTATTTCGATATATTTTTTTATCAATATCGAATATCATACCGAATACCAAACTTTTTAAAAATGCATACCAAATACCATAATATCAAAATCACGATATAAATTTTTTTGACTTCGGTATGGTAATCGATATATACCGTACCATACCCACCCCTACCTGTCATGCAGTCAGAAACCATAGCTATCGCCTCACATGGCCCTACAAGCAATATTTATTACAACATCGACCACACAAGGTCGTGCATCTCTTTGTATCATCGTATGGCAAGCCATAAATTACCCGATCCACTGAATTCTGATGTCTGATTTATGTCTTTCATCCCTTTGTTACGATTATCACCTAAATAAGACATATATGATAGAGTTATAGGCATGGAGCATAAATAGGGACATAAAAGAAAGTCGTGGAACGATGGTTGTTATAGACCTTTGGTTAGAAAAAGATAGGGACATTCCGACTTCGTATCTTCTTCTATTTTTCCCTCTCACTCTTCTACATTACTTACACCATTTCATTCTTAACTTAATTGTATCACAAAACTTGTTTACGAAAACTATAATTGACAGACTTGCTGGTCCTGGAACTTCTACATACAGTAAGCTCTACGGTTAGGGATATGCTTAGCCTCCATGTCATTTAGCTTATTGGTAGAGTTTTCATATTTCCTGGATTAAGTTTTTCTTCCCTTTCAAGTCTCATCCCGCTCTTTGTAAGCAAGTCCTTTAGAAATTTTCCATCATCAACCTGTATATCTAGCCCGGTGATAGCTGAACATTTATTATAACTCAATACGTTACATCAAATACCGCTACTTTGGGTCACTTCCTTCTAGTCATCCGATAGGAGTCTTGCCATTTTCCTCATATAAAGCCTTATATGTTATCGTGGTAGTACCTTGGATGGTAGCTATCATCATACGCCAACTTTAGATGGTCGTCCCTAATTCCTCCCAAGTCCAATACGCCTGCTTACAACATGTCCTCGGTGGTTTGAATCTTATTCGTGACTGACCCATCAGGGTAAGGGTGAGGCTAACCTGAGTGTCCAAAGTTCCTTTCAATTTTCCAAAAGTTTTGCCATAGAGGGAGCACTTGTAAGATGGCTCGAAATAGCTTCAAGAAAATGGGTAATCCTCTTAATATGAAATGTCGTGTGGTCTTTAACTGTATAGGTAGTCCTAGCATGTAATACAATGTATACGTAATAGCAATGTCCCGGGAAAAAAATAGTACACTAAAAGTAATGTCTGGTAAAAACCATGGTACTTTAATTGACCATTTTAAATGCTCATCATTAAACTGTCACGATCCAAACCGGAGGGTCGCGATGAGCACCGGACCCAACCCGCCGGGTACCACTAGCCATACATTCAATATCTATTCATAATTAAGCACGGACCATATGGGCTGATGTAAAAACTTAACCAGAAAAGCCCAACTTATATATACATACATATCAAGGCCGACAAGGCCATACAAGACTACTACACACAAGACACCTGTCTATAAGCCTCTAAAGAGTAGCAACATCAAAAAGTCGGGATAGGGCCCCGCCATACCCATATGTACATGCAAAAATATACCGTACCGAGATTAGACCGACACTCTGAAATAAGGGGGAGTGCTCCAAAATCCGCTGAGTCAGCAACCTACTAACATGGATCGTCGCCCAATCTACGTGAAACTACGAGCATGAAATGCAGCGTCCCCCGACAAAAGGGACGTCAGTACGACTGCTATACCGAGTATGTCAGGCATGAATAATAGTGTAACACCCCGTCCTTTCGGGTAATGGTTGGAGCACATAAACGTAGGCAGGTAGACCCGGACCCCGGAAAGTTTAAGAATATTCGTGTATGCTAATAAGAAAATTAGTATATGAAAGGATGTGATCTCGAATTTTTTTTGGATTTAACACATGCGACAACGGGGATTAATAATAATAATTGTATATCCCCAAAGAGGTTATGGACTAGTGTCATATTACAAGAATTATGACATTGAGTATAAGAAGGTTTTATAAGTCGTCAGGATTTAAGTGAATTGAGATCGAAAATTTAATTGTGTGTATAATTAATTAATTATATTTGTGGACTAATTTAAGAGGATTCTACGTGTTACGTTATAAAACATTGTCTAGTGACTAACTTCAATACAACGATCGGTGGCAGCTTCTCTGGTCTCCCAAGAGTTCATCCTTCTCCATTTTTTTAAGAAAACCTTCATCTCCTTCAATTTTTGTAGAAACCTTTCTTTAAAGAAGAGATTGTTACACCTCAAATCAGAAGGAGTAAAACCTCAATTGGTAGCCTCTGAAATTTTTGACCAAATTGGGAGATTTCCGTAAGCTTTCGCACAACCAAAAAGGGGGAAATTCATGGCATTTTGGACCTTGATTCCAGCAAAAATTGAGTCCTTAAACAAGCTTGCACACTCCGAAGTCTAGCGAGAGACCCAGAGTTTTTGAAGGAGTTCTGAAAGTCAATTTTTGGGGTTATGTTCTGCTTGTCGGAAACTGATTTGGGCGAAAGGGTTTCCTACGATTCTCATCTCTATGTCTAACAGAGGTAATCTTTCTTGTTTCTAAAGTTTATACAAATTACAGAACATAATTCTTGCCATTAGCTCTAAAATAATTATCGAAAATGCTAAGTTTGGGTTAGGTGTTATCGGGACTGCCGTAATTGTAAGGTATTGGAAATTGCATGTGAAATTGCTGAATTGTTTGGGTATTGTAGCAGTAAGGAAAAAAGGGTTAGGAGGGCTGATTGTGTGGTTATAGGCATAGGGTTCGACATAGAAGAAGTATAGATTTTACACGTACAAAGTATTCGCTAGAATGTCTCAATGAAGCGATTTCTAGTATATTGATCCGATTATGATGTAAATCATTCATATGGTGTAGATAATCACTTATAAAACTTACAAGGATCCGCGGAACTTAGATAATTTCGACAACAAGGTATGCAAGGCTCTTTCCTTCTTTTGGCATAATTCTATGTGCGAAACATAACCATCGTGTTGCTATATAAATTACTCTACTCTTAGTAGTTAGGGATGATCAAGTCATCGTTTCCTATGTTGAAAGAATATTCAAGTATGTTTCTAAGACCTTAATAAGGCACACCAGAGGAGATGTTGATGTTTCCACTATTAACCAAAGGTGTAAAGGATATTATGTCACTCCAGGTGTTTTATTATTATTCATGCATTTCATTTGCATTGCATTCATATGTTACCTTGGACCACTTGTGCTATATATATATCTATATGTATGTATGTATGGGAATTGAGGAAAGGGAAAAAGGCGTTATATATGCACACCACCTGCAACTGGTACAGACTATCACAAAAGAGCCCGAAGAGGCCAATATGATGTGATGCCCTTGTGTGGCGATATAACCTGATGCCCACAGAGGCGGTTATAGGAGGATTCTTGTGTGGACATTAGTATACCACATTTGTATTATGCATACATTCATTAACCATTATATGGTATGATGCCCACAGAGGCTGTTATGGTAAGGAAGATGCCCAATGAGGCCGATACATATGGAAACTGCATTGCGCATAACATTTAGGCATATGTATTAGGCCCTCAGAGGCATTTACTGATGTTCAGCTGTTTCTGTTTCAGACTATGATATATCTCTGCTATGTTATTTCTTATGCCTAACATACTCAGTACATCAGTCGTACTGACACCCTTTTGTCGGGGGACGCTGCGTTTTATGCCCGCAGGTTCATATTGGGAGAGTGACAGTTCCGCCCTAGTAGGTTGCTGGTTCAGCTGGTATTTGGAGCACTCTATTCGTTTCAGAGTTGCGGTCTGGTCGTGGTATGTTTTACTCTTTAGAGACTTGTAGTAGGTGTCCTGTGGTTAGTTGTCATGTATGGCCTTGTCGGCCTTGGTATATAAATATGTAAGTTGAGGCTTTTGGGTTGAAACTTTAAATAATCTATCATGGCTCAGTCCGTGTTTAAATATGATTAAGGGTTGAGTGTAGATAGGGTGCCCGACAGGTAGGGTCCGAGTGACCGTCGCGACCCTCCATTTTGGATCGTGACAAATAGCATAACAGAAATACAATAATAAACTGAAACAGAAACAGCCGACAGTGACAACTGACCAGTAGTGAATGCCTCTGAGGGCCCTAATATGCCTAACATGTCATGCGAATGCAGTATGCATATATATATATATATATATATATATATATATATATATTGCGGAACGTGCAACCCGATCCAATATATGTATATGTTGCGGAACGTGCAACCTGGTATATATATATATATGTATGTATGTATATATATGTATGTATGTTGCGGAACGTGCAACTCGATCCAATATATTATATGTATATATGTGTGTTGCGGAATGTACAACCCGATCTAATATATTATGCGTGTATATGTATGTTGCGGAACGTGCAACCCGATCCAATATATTAAATATTTATATGTATGTTGCGGAACGTGCAACCCGATCCAATATATTATATATTTATATGTATGTTGCGGAACGTGCAACCCGATCCAATATATTATATGTATATAATGCATGAATGAGAATGAAACATTCTCAACTTATCGGATGACATAATATCATTGTACCTTCGGCTAACATTGGGAATATTAACATCTTTCTCGTATACCTCAATAAGGATTCAGGAACATATTTAGACATGTTTTTAACATAGGAATCAATAACATGGACATTCTTATCTACGAAGAGTAGAATAATTTATGAAATAATATTACGGGTACGTTTCGTACATAGAACATGCCAAAAGAAAGAAATAATTTGCCTTAACATACCTCAATAATAACGGAACCAGCCCCTTTTAATTTTTTTGCTTGATGGAACGTTGCTTGAAACAATATTTTGCATAATGTTTTTTTTTTTGTTTCAAGAATATTGCTGGATGATTTGCTCTACACCAAGAATTAAGAACGAATTGCTTCTTGTTTACCCGTTAAAGCTACTAAACAAATGGTCCTATCTTACACTCTTTTGCTCCTGTAAAGATATAATCTTAACAAACGAATTAAGTGGGAGGCTACCCTTTAGACATGTCACTACCTAGTCTTAAAGACTTAATGTAATTCCACCTAAACCTTGCCTACCAACACGTAACCCCCCCCCCCCCCTAATTTTGCATGCACTCTAAGGTTTCATGGTCTAATTTTCACGCCCCACGTGTATTATATCCACTAACCCCTTTATCCCACAAGTAATCAATTACACATACAACTAATTTCTTGATCACAATTCACTTAAATCTCCATGATTTATAAGACCTTCATATACTTAATGTCATGATTTTGTGATATGACACTAGTCCATAACATCTTTGGGATATACAATTATTATTATTAATCCCCCATCGTCACACTTATTAAATCCTAAATTATTTCAAGACTGCATCCTTTTATATACTAAGCTCTCTATTGGCATACATAAATATAACATAAATTCCCCGAGGCCCGGGTCTACTTTCTTACGTTTAGGTGCTCAAACCATCACAAAAAATTACAGGATGTTACATAAACATACAACATAACTGCCTAAAATTTCAGTTATATTATGATAATTAAAATAAACATAGATAATTAAAATAATTAATAATATTTTTTATATTAGACATAGATTTGTATAATAAAAGTTAGATACTTTTATTGCGAGCCAAAAACCCAATTTATACGCCCCCTTTCTTTATTTAAGGAGATTCTATCCAATTATCAGCCCCGATGCGAAAAGGAGTAAAGAAAGAAGAGTTGAAGACGGCTTAACAGGATATTAGATAATGCCCTTAGGTTGGTTTACTTAATTGTTATATTGGTAACAATTTTAAATATAGATAATATAGCATCATAAACACTAATTTCATTGCAGGTACAGACATCTAAGATTCTGAATTTACTTTCAATCAAACATTCAACTGTATTTCAGTCCAACACTCCATATAAATCCTCGTATATTCTATTCCAATACTAAACAATTCGTCCATTAAACTACATCGAGGAAAAATAAACAAGCTGATGAATATAGACTGTTTCCTTGAGATCACCATGTAGGAAATCATTCTTTACATCTAACTGATGAATAGGCCATGCTTTCGAAAGAACCAAGCTAAGTACAGTGCGAATGGTAGCCGGCTTGACCACCGGACTAAACGTCTTCCCACAATCCACACCAACATGCTGAGTCTTACCATTACCCACAAGCCAAGCCTTATGTCGTGCAAATGAACCGTCTGAATTGTCCTTATGAGCAAACATCCACATGGACCTAATAATATTAATACCAGAAGGACGGGGCACCAACTCTCACGTCTTATTACCAATAAGAGCATTATATTCATCACTCATAACAATTTTCCAATTCGGGTCATTCAATGCAGACACATGATTATGGGGTAAGAGCGATTTAAGAACATTAAATTTTAAGTTAAAATGTATTTTCTGTTTAAAAATACCCCGTTGACTACGAGTGACCGGTCGATGACTTGGGGAAGAAGGGGACGGATTTGGTAAATTTTCAGGACGTGGGACGGACAGAGCCGCCGAGAAGTGGGCTCGCCGGCCCAAATCGGTAATCGGGAACGTAGCGTACGCCGGGACCGGACTCGTGTGAAGCGAATCGGGCCGAATCGGGATGGGGAGGCGGCCCGGCCATCGGACCGACGTTGTTGGATCGTGATGTTACGGGAGAATCAGCGGGCAGTGGGCCTGCTGGCGGATTTGGGGTGCGGAATACGTCCGAAAAATGGCGAATAATATACGGGGATATACCATCATCCAAAAAATTATACGAACTAGGCACGGAAGTACTAACCTTAGCAAATGGGAATTGAGTTTCATCAAAAAGTACATGGCGACTAATGATGATTTTATTAGATGACAAATTAAAACATTTGTAGCCACGATGATTAGACGGATAGCCCAAAACACACAAGGGATAGACCGAGCCTGAAGTTTGTTAATTGCGGTGGACGGAAATAACGGATAACACAAGCACCCAAAGACCCGAAGATGAGAATATGAAGGAGTCTTATTATATAGAATTTGAAGAGGGGAAGAATATGTCAAACCTTTGGAAGGAATTATGTTAAGTAGATATGTAGCCGTTTGAAGAGCATGATGCCAAAAAGACGGGGGTACGGAAGCATGAATCAATAAAGTTCGAAAAATGTTATTTATGGTACGAATTTTGCGTTCGGCTTTCCCATTTTGTGAAGACGTATGAGGACAAGAAAAATGAAAATTGATCCCATTATTAGCACAGAATTCCCGAAACACTCCATTGTCATATTCTTTTCCATTATCACACTAAATATTTTTGATTTCTCATTCGAATTGGGTTCTAATGAATGCTCTAAATTTTAAGAAGATGAAAAAAACTTGAGATTTTTTCGCTATCGGAAAAGTCCATAAAAACTTAGAATAATCATCCAAAAAGAGAACATAATACCAATGACCCAAAGAACTAAGAACAGGATACGTCCATAAGTCACTATGAATAATATCAAATGGCATTAAAGTATGAGAATTTGAGTCTACAAATGGCAACCTAACAATTTTTCCTAAAGAACAAGACTGACAATTTGGAGTACTACGCGTACCCTTACATGAAATAAAATTATTTTTATCTAATGACGATAAAATAGATGACTGCGGATGACCAAGACGAGCATGCCATAAGGAATGAGAAAGGGCTGCAAATGCTAATGGCAAGACTTGACTCGATGGACCGGTACTGGGTGTGATAGGATAAAGATATCCCCTACTATCACACCTCATGAGAGGACTCCCCATCTTGAAATCCTTTACAGAGAAACCAAATGGATCAAATTCAATAGAAACGGAATTGTCAGTAGTAAATTTACGGACAGACACTAAGTTTTTAATCAATTTGGGGGCATATATGGTGTTTTTCAAGATAAGGGGTGGATGAGGGGGAGACAAAATTTTATGACCATAATCACGAATTGGAATAGAATTATCATTACCAACAATTATGCTACGAGGGTTGCTCAAATTGGAATAAGACGAGAGCGTACCTGAATAGGATGTCATGTGGGTAGTAGCACTGGTGTCCATATACCAATTTAGGTCCGGAGGATTTAAACTAAGCGTGTGTATTGCGGCTTCGATGTCGGTAGACGTGGGTGCTGCGACGTGATGGGCCTGCGGGGGCCGAGGCCCAAGTACCCCTGCTTGCTGCCTCGGCCCAGAAGACTGGTTGTATGTGGACCAGGTAGAATTGGGTCTGGACTGCCGTTGGGCAGCCCACTGCCAATGTGGTGAAACATGGCTTGGCTCAAACTGTGGTTGTGGGGCCCACTGCCACTGCATAGGGTCCCACTGTAGGGTCCAGAACTGCTGTTGCTGCTGACCAGCGCGAGGGCCCCCACCGCCACCATCATTGTGCCGGTTGCCGCCGTTGTTGCCGCCGCGGTTCTTGCCATTATTTTTCTTATTTCCTCCCTTTTTGCCGCCACCATTGTTGCGATTTTGGCCCAAGTTGTTGGAAACAGAAGGATGGACAATGGATTTGGTCATCATAACTACAGGACTAGTACCGGTAGCCGCCTTTTTAGCCATGCCCGCTTCTTCGAGTGTTAACATAAAATGAGTTTGATAAAATTGCGGAAGTGGATTGCTTTGATGAAGAAGCGTGCCAACACCACTATAGACCTTGGAGAGGCCTGAAACCATTTGGAGGACCAAACGGTCATTCGAAATCGGCGCACCAACGTTGCGGAGTTGGTCCGTCAATTCTTTTAATCTTTTGCAATAGGCCAAAACGTTTGGGAAATCTTCCATATTGACGTGGGAGAAATCCTGCTCAAGAGTAACAGCTCTAGAATTCTGATTATCTTGGAATATATCACGTAGTCTATCCCAAGTCGCCTGCACCGTAGCGTCATGTTGAATAATCGTTTGCAAAAGGTCGGTAGAAATTGTGGAATATATCCACTAAAGGACGGTAGCATCAAGAGTCGTCCACAACTTAGGATCATCCTCACGTTTTGGCACCTCCGTATCCTCAGGAGCCGCGGGGATTATGTGATGGATGACTTGATACGAGCGAGCGTGAATTTTGAACAGTTCGGCCCACGTCGCATATTGGACGTTTTCTATTTCAAGAACAAGAGGGATGTTATTCTTGAGGTTAGAAACTGTAAGGGTAGGATGAAATGTGTTTCGGGATGTAGACATATTGATAAAACAATATGTGATTGAGGGATTTTTGAAGAAAAAATTGGGAAGAGGGAGGATCTCGTCGGCACGAAAAACCGAGAGCAAAGGTCTAGGAATTTCAAGGGAGGTCGACGGAAGTTGGAGGAAGTTAGAGACAGGATTTTAAGACCTAGACTTCTGATACCATGAAAGAAATAATTCCTTGATTATTTTCATTGATTGAAAGGCTATATATACAAGTTACATATTTCCATAATAGGATAATCATATTCTTATTCTACTTGGATACTAACTATACAATTATGGTAATACAAATATTATGGTAATTGTATAACACTAATTACATTACAACATTACATAAACTAGGATACTAAAATACTACCTAATTCTACATGGTACAAGGGGAAAACCGAGAGCCCAATAAACACAATATACACATGTATATTGTGTGTATATTGTGTATATTTAACAGTTAGAAGTGATAAGAAATCAAAATTGGTTTAAGATTTGATATTTTAATCCATATCTAGTCAGGATTTATATATGAATATGTTTTCATATTTTGAATTAAATAAATTTTGCATTATTATAAATAGAGATGCTGCTACCTATTTTCATATTGTCCAGATTGCAGAGAACAGAGATTCATGATATTAATGAATAAAATGTCTTCCTTCAAAGACTACTGCCAAATCTAGTGATAACATATAAAATATTCTGTTCGGTTATTAAAAAAGAAAAAAGGGAGCGTTTTCAACTTGCGCAGCAAGCCACACAAAATCTGTATGTGATTCAAAGAACTGTAATTTTTCCAGTGCTTTAATAACCAATCGAATTTTGATAATGTTTCTTCCATACTTGACTATTTTCCTAGTGTAGATGAAGTTTCTGAGAAGATACAGTTGGTTTATAAGGAAAGTGGGAGGGAGGAAGTTCTTAACTGGGTTGAAAAGAAGAAGAAAATTCAACAAGGGGATCATCTCTTGGCTGATGATCACACTGGAGTACAGAGCCGTCCCTGGGCGGTCGAGGCGGCGCCACCGCACAGGCCCATGCCGGTGGGGCCTCTGCCCTAGAATTTTCATTTTTCTTTTACTGATTTCAAATATTAAGATATGTATTAAAAATGAATCCAATCTTATCAGTGAGAATGGTAGCTAGCGGTTGAGGGCTCCCTTCAAAAATCATTCCCTAGTGAGAGGTTCAAATTCAATGAATAGCGAAAGGCTTTAATATTGATTAATTAGTTAATTTTAATTTTTAATGTGAAACAAAAATAGTCTCTTTTTGTTTTTCGCATCAGACCCTTAAAAGTATAGGAACGGCTATGCCGGAGTGTTTCTTGATACTTCCAAATTGCTTTAATTCAATTATCCAAACGGGTCTACCTATTCTTCATCAGTCCTTCTTTCCTATAAAGAGATTATGTTGTGCCTACAAAATGATGAATTTACATTTGACACCTTAAACAAAGGATGAGACACCAGAGTGTCAAATGAAAACCACTATCCAATGGCCCAATTATACCACTACCATAGAGTTCTTTTAGAACTTTTGGAAAATATGCTCCTATAAGATGTTTTCCTTAAAAATTTAAGTTTTTTTTTATGTTTGTCAAGCAGAAATATTGTATCCAAAAAAGTTTATAAACATACTATGACATTTTTATTGGAAATTTGCCTTTGGCGGAGAGATGCGTCCACCAATCTTTGATGAATTAAACACTAGTGTTCCGCATGTTGGAGACTTTGTCTCTTTGCACATGCATGATCTACGAAGTGAGTAGATGACCGTAGGGCCAAGAATCGTCAAATTTCGTTGAGAAATGAAAGAGATATTGGTCCACGAAGTAAGGTGTTTGAGGCATGGAAATGTGGTGTGGGACAAATCTACCACATCGGTGGGAATAGAAAGAATTGCTCTCTATATAAGTCTCTAATTGGTAAAGGGTTTGGGACCCCAAGGGGTATCCCATGTGTTTAAAGGAGGGAGGACCTAGATGTGCTTGGGTTCAAGGCTAAGACCACACGCGCGCCGCCGCCGCCAGCCCGTCCGGTTCCGGGTCTCGGGCTATGGGGACTTTCTGCCTACCGTTGGACTGTTTTATGGAGCATTAACCAGCCATTACTTGGCTGATTAACTTCTCCATTTTCACCCTCCTTCATGTCCATTTAAGCAGCCTCCTTCAATGGCCATAAACAACCATTAGTTGGCTGTTTAATGCCCTCCTAATGGCCATTAACAGCCATGTTTTGTGCAGTTGTACAACCCCTCCTCCATGCTATATATTGAGCCTCCTTTGGCTCAATTCAGTGACTGAAAAACAGAAGATACGTGACAGAGGAAAAAATGCACAAAAACAGTCACGAAAAAACAAAGACAAAACAAATTTAATATAGCGAAAAAAACAGTGAGAAAATAACACAAAAACAGTGTGATATACACAAGATATTTGTTTTCTTCGCCAGGCTCAACCTATTGGCTTTGTAGCGTTGAGATTAAAGTGTTGTTTTATCTTGGGAGACTATTGCCCGCTAACGTAAAAGCATATATACGGGGCAATCTTGTCTTAAGGACAGAGGGCAATCACTCGACTCAACACACAACATTGTAACCATCCAGATTTAGTTGTTTCTTGATTTCAGGTTATCAAGATTCAAGACACAACAAGCTTGCGGCAGTTTTGAAGATTGGCCTATTTCTTCAAGAAGATTCAATTTCTGAATATTAAATATTTGTTTATCCTTTCGAATACTTGTAATAGTTATTTACTTCTCGTCCTGCTTTATAAAGTACAATAGAGTACCAACAATTTTATTGGCTATAAGAGCATATGTAAATGCTATAGAAAGGTGTCATGTCTCTAGGGTGGTCTTTGGTCTTATTGGATGGTCTTCCGAAGTTTTATGTCCATTTACAACTTATATAAAGTGCCAAGAATTTAAAGTAAGTCACTTAATGGTAAAGAGGCTAGTTAAAGTTGCTATCCATTAATTGACCTCTATATTGTGTACTTCCAATAATGAAATTGCTTAAGTGTGACCACCTTATTATTTTGATAATCTCTTGTGATGCAGCTATTGTTGTGAAATCATGGACCAGAAATAAGATTTTCATCTCTCTTATAACAAAATATTGAGGTGGAAGAAATGTATTGACCAGACAACTTTTTCATTATTTTGTAGAGAGATTATACAAAACAGAAAACAAGAAGAAACCAAATCTTCATATTTACTATTTGTTAATAGAAACCAAACAAATCTTCATAAGTTGCCAAAAAACACCATGTTTAACAGCAGCAAAACTCCACCAAAATCCTAATTTTATTTTTTTCAAATTAGATTTTCAAAGAAAATGAGATGAGAGCTAGGAAGAAGCTAAACAAAGAAAGTACGTCCGAGAAACAATGCAAAATTAAAATAAAGACGGAATACCTTATAGCATATGAAATCAGAAATGCAAAAAAAATGAGATGAAAAACAAGATGAAGAAGAGAAGCTAACTTTTGGATGTCTGAATCCTTGTTTGTGAAGGTTGCTTTTTGCTCTGTATAGGTAGCTACAGTTTTATCAACAATATGTTTTCTGTATATCTGTGCATAAGTATTATGACATAGAATGAGGATTTTCGTCTCTCTTGTAACAAAATATTGAGGTGAAAGAAATGTATTAGCCAGATTATACTTTTTTGTTAGTTTTTGAAAGATTACACAAACAGGAAACAAAAAGCAACCAAATCTTCATATTTATTACTTCCTCCGTTTCAAAATATTTCTCTTACCTTTTTTTTTAGTCTGTTTAAAAAATAATGTCTCTTTTCCTTTTTAGCAATTCTTTCATTCCAACTTTTCACATGACATGTTTAAAACCACAAGATTAAAGTTTATTTTTATACATTCAACACATCTTTAATTTAAGACCACAAGATTCAAAAGTCTTCTTTACTTTCTTAAACTTTGTGTCAAATCAAAATCAGACAATCTTTTTGAAACGGGGGAGTACTTGTTAATAACAACCAAACAAATCTTCATAAGTTGACAAAAAGCACCATGTTTGTGATACCCTAGCTTAGGAGTCCCACATCGGCAAAATACATGAGAGATGTTGAGTATATAAGTAAACATGCCTTAGACTCTAATGACGTGTTTTAAAGTCGTGGGGGCCTAGGCCCAAAGTGGACAATATTACTAGTGGGCTGGGCCGTTACAAACGGTATCAGAGCCATGCGGTAGGGCAAACCTCAGTGTTGAGTCTAAGCAAATCTCATACGGTGGGCAAGCTTCAGCGAGGACTCAAGTCCATAAGAGGGGGTGTATGTGATACCCTAGCTTAGGAGTTCCACATCGGCAAAGTATATGAGAGATGCTGGGTATATAAGTAACCAGACCTTAGACCCTAGTGACGCGTTTTATAGCCGTGCAGTCCTAGGCCCAAAACGGACAATATTACTAGTGGGATGGACTGTTACCAAGTTTTTGTGGATTTCCAAAATCAGGATTTTCAAAGAAATTTAGATGAGAGATAGGAAGGAGCTGAATGAAAAATTTTACGTCCAAGAAACAATGCAAAATTAAATCAAAGACAAAATATTTTATATAGCATATGAAATCAGAAATGCAAAAAAAAAAAAAAAATGAGAAGACAAGATAACTTTTCAAAATCTGAATCCTTGTTTGTGAAGGTTTCTTTTTGCTCTGTATAAGTAGCTACAGTCTTATCAGCATTATTTTTCTGTATATATGTGCATGAGTACTGTCTACAAGAGCTGGCCAGTGGGCCGGGCTCGGGACTGGCAGGCCGGGTTTGGCTGGGTCGGGTCGGGGCGGGACGGGTGAAGGGGGGTCGGGGCTGGCAGGATCGGGATCGGGGCGGAGCGGGGGCGGGGGCAGGGACGGGATCGGGATCCGGGCGGTTTTTCCTATTTTTTTTTAATAACATATGTATAAAAAACTCAATAATTAAACAAGACAAGATAATGTAATAAAAACATCCCAAAGCTGTTTTTGTGCCTCTTATATTATTTAATAGACATATGAACTTTTTGTAATACAAATATAATTGTCGAAATTGCAACTTTGTGGTGTTTTCCAAAAGTTGCAAATTACATAATAAAATTGCAATTAAAAAAATACATTCTTAAAAAACATGTTCTAGTTTCTTGATAACTTCATGTGGTTCTTCGGTTGGAATTTGTATTTGTTGGTCAAATTGATCCACGTCGCTTCCACCACCTTCGGATAAGATTTCATTGTAGTTTTCGGCTTCTTCTTCGTTGATCTCCGGTTGACCGCACCTTCTCCGCTCCGCTCATATCCAATCTCTAAATAATACTACAATCTCCAAGCTGTCTCCGGCTAATGAGTGTCTGTGGTCTCCTATTTGATATCTCGCCGGCGTAAAAGCGCTTTCGTACGCAGCTGATGATGACGCTTGAATGTTCAAAACATCTCGGGCCATCATTGAAAGTGTCGGAAAAGTCTTCTCATTCCCCCTCCAGTATTTCAGCAAGTTTTCACGTCCTTCTTCATTGAGAACTGCTTGGTACGGTACAGAACCCTGCAAAACAAAAATATCAAACTCGCTAATTTGGTTAGTAGTGGTACGGCCGCACATTCTATTTCTGAGGCTTTCAATACTAGCCGCAGAAACATCATGTCTTTTGTGAGGTTGTGTTGAAGAAGAAGAAACTGGTATGGAAGCCGGTAGGTTACTAGCACTTTCTTGTTGGTAAAACCTATATACTTTTTTGCATTGGTCTTCTACGCTAGACAACACTTCTTCTTTAGTTTGTTCAATAGGTGGTGGGTGATTTGGATTTTTGAGACTTGGAGGTGGTAGTACTTCTATACAATCGTAAATAGTTTCAATAAGTGATTTAATACCGTCTATTTTAATAGTCGGATTTAATACAACACTAATAATATAAATAGTGGGAATATGAATAAAATATTTTTAAAATTTTGATAAACATTTTTTTAATAGCTGTCATGTAAGCTGGTTTTTCCATATATTCATTAAGTAATAAAAATATCAGAGCTATATAAAACAACATAGTTGAAATAGTAGGATAATATATAGCGGAAAATTCTTTTGTTGCTTGAAAAAATTTCTCTAAAAATACAATAAGTTCAAAAATTTTTACCCAGTCGCTATCTACAACCATATAAGCTGGATTTTGATTATGAGAGTTAAAAAATAAAGTTATAGATTTTCTATAGTCATAAGCAACAAGTAGTTGCTCGTATAAAGAATTCCACCTAATGGGTACTTCTTCTGGATTTTTCTATAAGGTAGTTGGCAATCGTGATAAGTTTTTTTATATTCTTTTCTTCGTTGTATTCTATTATTTTTAAAAATAAAGTTTATAGCAAATTGTATTTTACTAAAAATGTCTTCAAAAAGTAATAGACCATCCTTTACAATTAAGTTATATATATGGCACGCGCATTTTATATGAAAATGATCTGGAAAAGATGGAGTTAAACTATTTTTTAAAATTGTAATAGCGTAATTATTTGAAGAATCGTTATCTAATGTAATAGTCATAATTTTATCGGTTATTCCGTAATAATCGCACACTTGATAAATATTTTCTGCAATAAAATTACCAGTGTGCCTATCATCTATATATCTATACGCTAAGATACGTTTTTGCATAAATCATTTATAACCTATCCAATGACAAGTTACCGTTAAATAATCATGGTCGTTAGTACTATGGCCTATATCAGAAGTGATAGCCACTTTGCCATTAAAATGATATAATGAATAACGTAAATATTGTTGATATTCATGTGCAAATTTAAATACATCTCTCTTAACAGTTGATCTAGGAAAACCGTTAAAAGCAGAATTATACAAATCTCTAATGTAATGAATAAAACCGGGAGATGAAGGAAATGAAAAAGGCAAACCCTCCACAACAACTAATTTTGCTATTGTTTCCCTATCTCTATATTTATTGTATTTAGGGCCTACAATTCCCCCCGTCATAGGGTTAATTTGATCCTGTACTTGGTCCGAGACAGTATCAGTATGCGAACCTTGTCCCGATGGAGCGGGCGTTTGCGCACCCGGTTTTGAAGCCTCGTATTAGGCATACCTAGCTGGATGAGCCCCTACTACGTGTCTCATTAAACCCCCTGTCCCACCGTGACCTTTTCCAGTTTTAAATTTTAAAACATCTTTACAAATTTTACATCTAACTACTTGATTCTCTACGTCCCTATCAAAAAATATTCATGCATCTGATTTTAATGGTCGTTTTGCTGGACCTCGTCTCATACTAGGGGGAATATGAGGCATTTCAGTTGAAGGTGCACTAGTGGATGTGTTGTCATCAACATTAGTGGGTGCATCATCTAGATTATCGTCTAAATTAAAGTCCTCTTGAGTTCCAGAAAATAGCTCCTCGTCTAAATCTAATGGTATTGTAGGAAAATGTTCAGTATCAACAAAATCATCCTGTGTAGGAATAGGATGACTAGAAGAAGTACCCTTGCCCTTGTTGCCCCTACTAGAAGAAGCCTGACCCCTACCCGTAAGCATACGTTTAAATCCTTCCATTATAAATTTATAATTATACTAATAAATAATTAAAGTAAATAAAATTAAGTGCGTTAAATAAAATAAACAGACAATAATAATTTAATGAAGGAATGAATGTACCAAACGACGACGTAATGTCGACGTGTAATTGAGAGGTTGAAAATTGAAACTTTGCTCGATGGAAGATCCTCAAGCTAGTTGTCAACTTCACTCCCAATTCCCAAATGAATAAATAAAATTGAATATTTAGTAGACAATGTAGACTTGTAGAGAGATAGATTGAGAGATTAGAGAGATTGTAGGAAGATTTGTGAGAAAGATGAAGAGAAAATGAGGTATTTATAGTTGAAAAATTGGGTTAAAGTGTAAATATAATAACTTATGGGTTAAAAATAAATATTAAGGGGGTTGGGGGAGGGGGGAGGCCAAAAATGGCCGTTGCACAACGGCCAAAATGTAAAATGGCCGTTGGTGCAACGATTATTTTTGCAAAATGGAGAATTTCGGGCGGGATTGGGTCGAGACCGGGGCGGGATCGGGATCGGGCCGGGACAAGCGAGACTGCGTCGGGACATTGTCCCGTCCCGGTTCGAATCCCGATACCGCAATTTATTTTTTTTAACTACTCGGGTTCGGAGTGGGAACGGGCCGACCCGGCCCACTGGCCAGCCCTATTGTCTACTGTGACATAAAATGAGGGTTTTTGTCTCTCTTGTAACAAAATATTGAGGCGGAAGGAATATATTGGCCAGACTATTTTTTTATTTTGTAGAAAAATTACACAAAACAGGAAACAAAAGGCAACTATATCTTCATATTTATTACTTGTTAATAGAAACCAAACAAATCTTCATAAGTTGACAAAAGGCACCATGTTTAACAACAACAAAATTCCACCAAAATCCTATTTTTTTTCCACATTATTCCACCTTTTGTTGCTAGAATGTACAAGTATAGGGTAGGTAAGCTCAAAAAAAGAAAAATAAAACCACGCCACTACTAGCTTTATGGTTTCTGTGGGTTTTCAAAATCAGGATTTTCAAAGAAAACGAGAGAGCTAGGGAGGAGCTAAACAAAAAAAAGTACGTCCAAGAAACAATGCAAAACTAAAACAAAGATGAAATATCTTATAGCATATGAAATTAGAAATGCAAAAAAAAAAAAAAAAGATAAAAAATAAGATGAAGAAGAGAAGCTAACTTTTTAAAGTCTGAATCCTTGTTTGTGAAGTTTGCTTTTTTGCTCTGTAGGTAGCTATAGTCTTATTAGCAATATATTTTTTTTTACGAAGGAACCCGCAGCCGCTACTCTCTCGAGTCCGCACAGGGTAAACCCCGGACTGACGCAATAGCCTGCAAACCACGTCAGCCGATTAACCACACTTGACAAGCCATGCGTGACAACCTCATCTTGGTTTATGCAGGGGATCGAACTCGTGACCTTGCGATCCCGCGCTCTACTGCTACACCAACTTGACTACCCTTGCGGGTAATAATATATTTTCTATATATCTGTGCATGAGTACCGTGACACAAAATGAGGATTTTCGTCTCTCTTATAACAATATATTGAGGTGGAAGAAATGTATTGGCCAGATTATTATGTGCCAAAAGTTATAGTGTTGTAGTAATTATTTACTTTCTTTCAACACGGTCTTATTGTGTAATTATCATCTTTATTTGACAAATGGTTGTGGTTCTAGCTTGGACTTGGTACGTCCTCATCTTGTTCTTTGTCTCATTTATATCTCAAATATTCCAAATAAAAGAAATAGAAAATGGATTTACTTATATATACTCATAGAGTTAAGATTTTTTTATGTTACCCGTGTAATTTAACAAGCATTAATAAGTTAATATATATTTTTTCAAGTTACCATATCAAGTTTTATAAAATTACATATCGTTATAGGTTAACTTAATCTGATGATTAAACAATCATGCATGAAACTTAAATTTTAGGAAGAACTGTTCTTATTTAAGTTACTAAATAAAATTAAGATTGAAAATTGAGTTCTTTATTGACCATATCTACAAGAAGACTAATTAATTATGGTTGAATTTCATACCCTAAAAAGTAAAATAAATAAACTTGCTACAACCTATTAAAATACAATGATTGTATAAAAAAGAATTCTGATAAAGTTGTTATCATGTGATCAATAGGTCATATGTTCAAGCTGTGAAAATAATATTTTGTAAAAATGCAGAGTAAGGCTGCTTACATAGATACTTGTGGTCTAATCCTTTTCGAACCTCGCGCATAGCGGGATTTTAGTGCACTAGACTGTCCTTTTTTGTATAAAAAAAACTCTACACTGTCACTCTGCATACCACTTTAATAATAAATAATCTTCTATAACTAGTTAAAACATATTCATAATAAAAAAATAATATACATACACTATCAATACATGTAACTATAATTCATTTCTTAATTGATACTTGGACTGGAATACAAGCAAATAAAGGTTTCAAGGACTCATTTGACATAAAAGAAACTCGAGAGGATCATTCTGTCACTCTACACTACAGTCTACAACTCTTCAGGTCGACATCTTATCTTTTACAAAACCAAAATTTAACAGAAAAACTGTCCTCACCTCCACTTTCAAGAACCAACATTTTTGTATCAAAACCCTAAAACCCCCCAAAAAATGCTTCTACA